>JACEFZ010001654.1:0-12517 GCA_014155875.1 Cepaea nemoralis | reverse complement strand
AAAAGAAAAAAAATTCCATTCCGCTTTCCTCTTCTTTGTGTATGAGTGCGTCAGCGTGTTTGTGTGTGTCTATGAGTGTGTGCATGTGTCAGAGTGCTTGTGTGTGAGTGCGCCCGTGTGCTTGTGCATGTGTGTGTCCTCGTGCTTGTGTGTGAGTGCGTGCGTATGCATGTGTGCCCTCAGTATTGCATGTGTGCGTCCTCGTGCATGTGCATGTGTGCGGCGGGTGCTTGGTGGAGTTGCCCGCGTGCATGTGTATGTGTGCGTCCGCATGCTTGTGTGTGCGTTTGCGTGCTTTTGTGTGTGTGCGTCCGGGTGGTGTGTGTCAGGGTGTGCATGCGTTCGCTGCTGATGTGTGTGCGTTCGCTGCTGATGTGCGTGCGTCCGTGGTGTATGGGTGTGTGCGTCCGTGGCGAAGTAGTCAAGCGGTCTGTCTCGCGATCCGAAGGTTGTGGGTTCGATTCCGGGCTACATCTTTCGGTTCACTAGGGTATTTTCTCAGAGACTCCTGGGGATCGTCGCCGGAGCTATGGAGTTCGTGCTTTGTGTGACTCTTTCGGCAGGCCGCCCTGCAGAAAGAAACTGAGCTATATGGGATAATGCCCGGTCCAGTGAAGTCGATCCTTTCGACTTTTAAGACTTTTTAAGCTTGTGTGTCTCTGTGGGTGTGTGCATGCATCCGCATGATGGTGTGTGTCTATGGGTGTATGCGTGCGTGCATCCGCGTGCTTGTGCCTGTCTGTGTGTGTGTGTGCGTAAGTATGTGTTACTATGTTTAGAACTAAGATGCGCTTGTATTTCATTTATCCCCGGCAGATTCCCTGAGTTTCCATGAGAAATACCCGCAGAAAATCAAGAATATCAACACCAACTACAGGGGCTAACCACCCCATTTGACGTGCATGAAAACCCTTTTTAGAGGTATTGCATATCGGGCAATGGGACAGCTGATACAGCAAGAGGGGGGTTGCATGTTTAAAGAATCCCTTGGAGCGAGATTGTGAAGGTGAGTTTGGGGTTTAGATACGGAGATGGTGTAACACAGTCAACCAATGCAACTTACTATACAATTTGGGCGGGTACGGGGGCCCAAAATGGCTCGGGGCGTTTGCCTGTCGGCCCTGTAGTCATGCATTAGAATCGGCATTGAGGCCGATTTTTTAAAATTTAACTAGCATCCCGGGTTGACCTGGTTTAACATGGGTATCACATAAAATATCTTCAGAATGAAAGGCAGCCGGTGTCTTACAGACCACATCACAATTAAAATGTTGATTTGTCTATAAAAGCACGGTTTTAGCAGAATATACCCAATACAGTTTCATGGCGGGAAATTGACACCCAAAATTTAATTTGCAAAAGAAAATTCCAATTTTTACCGCGAACGCTAAAATTTAATGGATGGATAGATTAATGCATATATGAATAGATAGAGATCTCTGATGGTCATCCCTAGAGCTACGGACTTGGTCTGACACTCTCGACAGGCGACAGGACGTTCTGCAGCAAGAGAATAAGTCAGATAAAGTAAAACCAGATGAAGTAAATCAACTCACTCGCCATTAACCTGTAATTGATAGCATATAAATAAACAGATAAAAGAATAAAAGAATGGAAGGCGGAAACAATAGATGCTCAAATCAATAACCCGACCAATGATTATAGAAAGAAAGTGAGCAAACTGGTTCTTCGTTTTAAGAGTAGACATCACAGCACATCGGGCAAACCCAGATGTAAGACTAGACATCATAGCACACCGAGCAAACCCATAGATGTAAGACTAGACATCACAGCACACCGAGCACACCGAGCACACCATACACCATAGACCAACATCACAGCACACTGGGCAAACCCATAGATGTAAGAATAGACATCACAGCACACCGAGCACACCATAGATCGACATCACAGCACACCAGGAATAACCCATAGATGCTCAGTCGTTTTCGGTATATGTCGACCCTAAGCCTTAGTCAGCAACTGGTCTAGGATCGAAGCTCCGACATGTGGACAGTTGGAGTATTGCTTTGCTGATCTGGCAGCTTCTGCAGCTTGCTTTTTCCAGATGTATTGGGTTACTTCCTCGAAACAAACAGGCAGGCAGAGAGGGGGATAGCTGCATGGGCAACACATGGTCTCTACAATTTAGCGCAGGCTGTTTGCTTTGGAGAGGTATAATTTCATCATCTGATCTTGCCGCCATGGGAAGCACACTGTCTGTCGTCTGTCAAGATGGCCAGGTGCCAGCAGCAGCATCGTGGGATATAACTGCTGCTCATTCCTGTAACAGGTTTGTTGTGAACATGTTGGGTCTCCACTCTTACTCAAACCACACATACATCCAGACACATACGCATCCTCGAACACGCTGTTTCATCTGTTTGTGTATCCTCAACTGGAAGCCAACAGATCCACTCATTTGTTGCCCAGAAAACCTGCATGACCCGGGTAGTTCATCCATGTAATTCTTTGTACTCATTCATTTGGTATGTATATGGTTGATACCCAAATCATTCGGTATGTTATATGGGCTGGTAATCAAAGTCAGTACCCAATCATTCGGTATGTTTAATGGTTTGTAATCAAAGGTCAGTACCCAGTCATTCGGTATGTATATGGTTGGGTAATCAAAGTCAGCAGTACCCAATCTATTTCGGTATGTATATGGTTTATAATCAAAATCAGTACCCACCCAATCAATTCGGTATGTATATGGTTTGGTAATACAAAGTACAGGACCCATTCATTCGTATGTATATGGTTGGTAATCAAAGTCAGTACCCATTCATTCGGTATGTAAATGGTTGGTAATCAAAGTCAGTACCCAATCATTCGGTATGTATATGGTTGGTAATCAAAGTCAGTACCCAGTCATTCGGTATGTATATGGTTGGTAATCAAAGTCAGTACCCATTCATTCGGTATGTATATGGTTGGTAATCAAAGTCAGTACCCTCATTGGTATGTATATTTTGGGGAATCAAAGTCAGTACCATCATTCGGTATGTATATGGTTGGTAATCAAAGCAGTACCCATCATTCGGTAGTATATGGTTGGTAATCAAAGTCAGTACCCATTCATTCGGTAGTATATGGTGGTAATCAAAGTCAGTACCCAATCATTCGGTATGTATATGGTGGTAATCAAGTCAGTACCATCATTCGTATGATATGGTTGGTAATCAAAGTCAGTACCCAGTCATTCGGTAGTATATGGTTGGTAATCAAAGTCAGTACCCAATATCGGTATGTTTATGGTTGTAATCAAAGTCAGTACCCAATCATTCGGTATGTTATGGTTGGTAATCAAAGTCAGTACCCAATCATTTGGTATGTATATGGTTGGTAATCAAAGTCAGTACCCAGTCATTCGGTATGTATATGGTTGGTAATCAAAGTCAGTACCCAGTCATTCGGTATGTTTATGGTTGGTAATCAAAGTCAGTACCCAATCATTCGGTATGTATATGGTTGGTAATCAAAGTCAGTACCCAATCATTCGGTATGTATATGGTTGTAATCAAAGTCAGTACCCAATCATTCGGTATGTATATGGTTGGTAATCAAAGTCAGTACCCAATCATTCGGTATGTATATGGTTGGTAATCAAAGTCAGTACCCAGTCATTCGGTATGTATATGGTTGGTAATCAAAGTCAGTACCCAATCATTCGGTATGTTTATGGTTTGTAATCAAAGTCAGTACCCAATCATTCGGTATGTTTATGGTTGGTAATCAAAGTCAGTACCCAATCATTCGGTATGTATATGGTTGGTAATCAAAGTCAGTACCCAATCATTCGGTATGTATATGGTTGGTAATCAAAGTCAGTACCCAATCATTCGGTAGTATAGGGTTGGGTAATCAAAGTCAGTACCCAGTCATTCGGTATGTATAGGGTTTGGTAATCAAAGTCAGAAACCCAATCATTCAGTATGTTTATGGTTTGGTAATAAAAGGGCAGTACCCAATCATTCGGTATGTATAGGTGGTAATCAAAGTCATACCTTTCATTCGGTATGTATATGGTTGGTAATCAAAGTCAGTATCCAATCATTCGGTATGTTTAGGTTTGTAATCAAAGTCAGAACCCAATCTTTTGGTTTTTTTTATGGTTGGTAATCAAAGTCAGTACCAATCATTCGGTATGTATATGGTTGGTAATCAAAGTAAAGTACCCAGTCATTCGGTTTTGTATAGGGTGGTAATCAAAGTCAGTACCCAGTCATTCGGTATGTTTATGGTTTGTAATCAAAGTCAGTACCCAGTCATTCGGTATCCATTCTTTCGGTATGTATAATGTCTGTACCCATGATCGGTACCCAGTCATTCGGATTGTTGTTATATCTGTTATTGTATCTTCAACTAGAAATAATTCATAGTCAGTCTTCAGAATGTATGCCTGCCCATCGTGAGTGTTCAGCTTTTGGCGCACTAGAAGCTGAAAGATCCACTCATTCGTTACCCTACAAACCTGCACAACTCGGGCATGTAGGTCTTTGTAAGTGAGAACTGTCTATGGTCGCATCTGTCCATTTTACACTTTACACGTTACGGACTGAGAATCAGATACTTGAGTGCACTGATTTATGAATATGTAAATAACATTGCCCTTAGGGATCATGTGTATAGTGTGGAAGAACAGGTAGATCATCACGGCTTAGAGAGAATGATGTTGCAGGGAGTGATCAGAGGATCTGGCCGACACTCAGGACTCCAAGGAAAGACCAGAAGGACACATAATCAGACTGATATTAGTATTTTGATTCTTTGCTGGCTGTTGAAGATGAGGACGGAGCACGTATGGGAATGTCCTGAGTGCTGTTATGTCGGTTACTGACTAAATTCATCCATTTAAGTAAATGAATTAATTGAAATAATATGCACGTCGACGTAGGGGTGGACAGCTGGATGCATGGACAGAGGGACCAGTGTCCCATTGTTACCAGGACAGTCCCGATATTGAATTCTTTGCCCCAGTGTCCCGATCAACTTTCTTGGGATGCAAGAATGTCCCATTTTGTAAACACTGATCAATTGTTTATATAGAGTAGTTCAGCTGGTGTAATGTATGCCTACATGATACACGTAATAACAACTTTCTCTGACATGTCAGCGGCTTCTTGATTATCCCTTGATCCAAAATCTGACACAACTGTTGTCAGAAATATATTCTTCTGAGAAGTACACAATACAGAATGGTGATTGAGGCGGTATTATGCTGTAAGTTAAAAGTTGGTTACATATCCTTTACAGGACGTTGCAACCAACCCCAGCATTTAATGGACGTGTGTGATTTATCTGGCAGTTTTAATTAAGTAGTTTACTATTGGTTTCTGAATGGCCAACACTTATACCATCGAAATCAACGCAAGGCTATCTGCTTCCAAGTCATAGCTGAGTTCGAACTGCCGAGTCGGTTTATTGGGTTATAGTGAAGCGTGTTCACTTCCCCAACGTTACAGATGACGGCAAAACTGCATAGAACATCAGAGGCAGCCACATCTAGGGGTCACCATGACTGAATGAGTGAGAGCGCTGGCTCTTAAATTTCTGGTGTGCTGATGCCGAGGTAGCAGGTTCAACCCCTACACCAGACAGTTGGAGTAAAATGTTGATTTCTTGTCCTTGACTTACAAGTACCTCAGAAGTCGGGGTGGATTCACCTGATGGCGAGGGACACTGGTAATAGGGAAAGCTAATCCACACGCACAAATCAGTTCAGTGCACTAGAAGTAGTGTAGACTAGACTTGAGTTAATTAAAAGCAAGCAAACCAAACAAACAAACAAAATAAAGCTAACAAATGCTGGGGTTGAAGACACATCCAGTAAAGTGCATGCAACTAATTTACAGGTGTGCCAGTTTTGTTTTTTTATTTGGTGTCATTTCCAAAATCTGTGTATGGATAAATAGAGGAATGCATACTCAGGCAATTGAATGATCCCCTTGCTTTCTTCCACAGCGCACGCGTCGACCCCCATTGGTGTTCATGTCTGGACTGGAAGACAGAAGATGTCAACAGCCCGGCCATCGTGGAGGTGGTCGCCAGAATCATCGACACTTTCAACAACTACACGGGCTCCTTCCGGGATATGTGCGCATTGTTACGGCTTGACAAAATCGAAGCTGCCTTCTCGCTCAAAGTCAAAGATGCGGTGCTGAAGTTCAAGGACACCAATGATGGTGGGCGGGGACGCTTTGGGCTGATGACTGACACGACCAAGACGTCTAGAACTCTCTACCAGGTAACCGGCAGCTCTTGTATCGTTTCTTATCAATATTTATACAGGAAAACAAGTCTCGAAGGAGGAACCCGCTTCGGCCCTTTGATGTGCCAGGGCCGCCATAATTTGTAGACCTCAATGCCCGGTGGAACAGGTGGCCAGTTTGTCCCTCTCTTAGCGGATGATGAACGTGATTAGTTTTCCCTATTACCAGTGTCCCTCGCTATCAGGCGAACCCTCTCCAACTTCTAAGGTACTTGTAATTTACGTCCCCAAGTCAAGGACGAGAAGTCAACTGTTTGGTCCAACTGACAGGTGTATAGATTGAACCCACTGCCTCGGCATCAGCACTCAGGAAATTTAAGAGTGACCGCTTTTATCCATTCGGCCTTGCTGACCTCTGTGCATAATATTATCAGCATTAGCCATTATGCTAATGCACTAGTTTTTGTACAGCTGATTACACTAATATTTTCAAATAGTTTACTATTATAAATTGTTGGGAGGTTAAGCATGGCCGAATGGATAAGAATGCGCGTTCCTAAACATCTAGTGTGCTGATGCCGAGGTAAGGGGTTCAACACCCTAACCGGACAGTTGAACTAAAATGTTGACTTCTCATTCTTGACTTGGGAACGTAAATTACAAGTACCTCTGAAGTCGGCGTGGGTACGTCCGATGGCGAGGGACACTGGTATTAAGGAAAGCTAATCCACACACAAAATTCAGTCCAGCACTACCAGAAGTAGTATGTATGGACTATGCTTGGGTTTAAAGCGAGCAAGCGCAAAAACATTTTGGTGAATTCCTGAGGACATTGAAATATAGACTTGCAAGTATTGATTGGCACTCATAGATTCGTAGATATGTGTCATCTTTGGTGTTGCAGTTGTAAGCTGTCAATGAACAGTACTGACACTTAAGTACAACAGCGCTGCTTGGCTGTACTTATTAGATAAATTTGGTTGTTCAATCTGCCCCCCCGGGGCCCGTCTGTCCTTTTTCTGAATACTGCATTTGGGCCGTGGCGTCGGTACCACAGCCTCTGTTTTTTATTGTAACCATCATTGGGGGGGTCCTATTTTCCACACCTTGTCCCTTTTATAGTCCAAAGCCGTTGGGTTTATGTCCCACCCTGTCTTTTTTTACTACCACATTGTGGGGGTATCATTTACACAAACCTGTCTCATTTTTGAAAATTATGGTTTGTTGTCTTTACCCAGCCTCCTGTCTCATTTTCAAACCTGCAGTGTCCCTGGCCATTTTCCCCTAACCGCCTTTTTGGCGACTTGTAATATATTTTTGGGTAACACCCCCAAAGTTGCCCCCTTTTAACCTGAAAGGGGGGTTCCCACTTTCACCCCATGTTCCCACCGACCCTCAATGTCCTCCACAATTTAACGGGCGTTCTCCTGCTTTCCTTCCTTTCCTCCGCCCCACCCAAAAACGCCCCGTTTTCTCCCTCTCTCTCCTCCCTTCCCCCCCCCCCCCCCCTTTTTGGGGGGGGTGGTTGTTGCGCCTGTCTGGGGAAAGGTGGGAAAAATGAGTGAGTGTGAGTTAGAGAGTCAGCGAGTAAATGAGTGGTAAGGAAGCGTGAGTGAGTGAGAGAGAATTTGTGGGTATGCGTGTATGTGCTCGAATGAGTGAGTGTGAGAGCAAGTGAGTGTGTAAAAGAGAGAGCGTGGGTGAATGAGAGAGTGCATGAGAAAGTGTGATGTATGTGTGTGTTATGTCTGGATGGGTGTACATGTGTGTGTACATGTGTGTATCTGCGTGTGCCTCTTTGTGTATGTCTGTACGTGTGTTAAGGTGTGCGTTCATGTGTTTATATGCGTTTATATGCATGTGCGTGCACATATGTGTGCATGGATGAGTGTGTGTGTGTGTGTGCTCGTGTATGTATCGTATATCTTTGTATGTGTAAGTGTGCATGCATGCAGTGTATGCGAGGGAGTGTATATTCGGGTGTTATGTGAGTACGTGTGAGTAAGTATATGGATGTGTGAGGGTGTGTGTATGTACATGTGTGTGAGAGGAGAGAGAGAGAGAGAGAGAGAGAAAGAGAGAGAGAGAGAGAGAAAGAGAGAGAGAGAGAGAGTTGAGCGCACACATTTCATGTAACATGCTATTCCATATTTTTTTTATGTATTCTATCTTTCATATTACATGGTATCGCTTAATGTCACTTGATTGTCCTGTAACATGCCATTCCAATATATATATATATATATATATATATATATATATATATATATATAATATATATATATATATATATATATATTTTTTTTTTGGGGGGGGGGGGGGGGGGTTTATTCTCATCTTATCATTTTGTATGCCATTTGATTTTATCATGTATAATATAACATTACTGTGATGTGAGAGAGAGAGAGAGAGAGAGAGAGAGAGAGAGAGAGACGAGAGGAAGAGAGAGAGGAGAGAGAGAGAGAGAGAGAGAGAGAAGAGAGAGAGCAAGAGAGAGAGAGAGAGAGAGAGAGAGAGAGAGGAGAGTTGAATTGCAATCACTAATTTTTATGCTTTTTTTTTTGTTTGGGTGGGTGAATGGGTGTGTAGGAGATTGTGTGGGTTGGGGGATGAGTGTGGGGGTGTCTGTGAATGGGATATGTCTGCGTGGGTGGGAGTGTGCGAGTGTGGATGGGGTAAATGTGAGTGGGTGGAAAATGTATGTGTGGGTGGATGTTTGTAGGTGGAGGATGTGTGAGTTGGTAGGGGAGTGGGTGGGCGGGGATGTGTATGGGGAAGGTATGTGGGGGGAATGTGTTTATGGGTGGAGATTTGTGTGGGAGGGGAGATGTGTGAGAGGTGGGAGGTGTGGGATGTGCAGGTGATTGAAGGGTGAGAAAGAGAGAGAGTGGGTGAAGGTGTGTGTGTCTGTGTACTTGTCTGTGCTTGTAAGAGAGTGAGTTAGTGTGGTTTAGAGAGTAAATGAGTGAGTGAGAGGGTGAGATTATGTGAGGCAGCGTGTATGTGTGAGTAAGTGTGTGGGTGGATGGGTTAGTGTGTACGTGTGTCCATATGTGTGTATGCATGTGTTTATGTGTGTGCATGTCTGAATGTGGGTGTGTATGTGTAAATGTGTGTTTGTATGTGTGCTTGTGTGTGTAAGTATGTTTATATGTGTGCGTAAATGTATGCGTGTGTTTATATGTATGTGGGGGTGTGTATGTGCGTATATATATATATATATGTTCGTGTATGTGAGTGCATGATTGTGTGTATGTGTTCATGCATGCAGTGTATGCGAGGGAGTGTGTATTTGTGTGTGTGTGTAAGTATGTGTATATGGGTGTGTGTGCTTGGGGATATGTGTGTATTTGCGTGTGTATATTGTGTGTATGCTCGTGTGTGTATGTGTATATGCTTTCTTGCGCACGCGAGGAAGTATGTATTTGATAGCTAGAGGGTGTGTGTGTGACAATGCTCACGACAATCGTCACTGTATGTGTGTGTAAAGTGTGGGAGTTTGATCATAATAGTAGGTTGGGGGATGGGGGATGTGAATGTGGGTGGGCGGGGTGGGATTGTGTGGGTGGGTGGGGGATTTGTGTGTGGGTACGTGCGGGATGTATGGGTTGGCGGGGAGATGTGTGTGTGGGTGGGGATGTGTGTTTGGCTAGGTGGTTGTGGGTGAGTGGGTGGAGGAGGATATGTTGGTGGATGATTGACGATGGGTTATGGGATGGGTGGGGGTATATGTATGGGTGGGGAGATGTTGGTGGGTGGGAGATGTGTGCAGGTGGGGGTGGTAGGGGGTGTGGGTGAGGGATGTGTATGGGTGTGGGATGTTTGGGTGGATGGGTGGGGAGTGTGTGTGGGTGAGATATGTGTGGGGGATGTATGTGGGTTGGGAGGGGTGCATGATGGGTGTGGGTGATGGATTTGGAGATGTGTGTGTGGGTGGGGGATATGTCTGGCTGGGTGGGGGTGTGGGCTGGATGGAGGATGTATGTGTGGGTAGTGAGGGTGATTGTAGTTGGGGGATGTGTGGATGGGTAGGAGATGTGTGGGGAGATGTGTGTGTGGGTGAGGGATGTGTCTTTGGGATGTGTGTGGGTGTGGTGTTGTGTGGGAGGGGAGCTGGTTGTAGATAAATGATGTGTGTGTGGGTGGGTGAAGGTGTGGTTGGGTTTTCGGGTGGGTGAAGGATGTGTGTAAGGGTGGGGATGTGTGCTTAGATGGGTGGTTGGGGTGTGTGAGTGTGGGTGGGTAGATAGGAGATGTATGTGTTGATGAGTGGGTAAGAGATGTGTGGGTGTTTGTGGTTGAGGGATAAGTACGTGTGTCTGGGGGTGAGTGTATGAGTTGGGGATGTGTGTGTGGGTTGTGTGTGCGTGGATGGGAGGTATGTGTTTGTGAATGGGGGATGTGTTGGTGGGTGGGGATGTGTGGGAGGGATGTGTGTATGAGTGGGGAGATTGTGTGTGGGTGGGGATGTGTGTGTATATGGGTAGGGGTGTGTGGTTAAGGGATGGGTGGCTGGGGGATGGGATGTGTGGTTGGGTAGAGGATGTGTGGGTGGGTGATTGTATATGAGTAAGGGTATGTGGTTAAGGGATGTTTGGTTGGGGGATGGGTGGGTAGAGGATGTGTGGGTTGGTAGAGGATATGTGGATGGGTGAGTGTGTGCAGGTTAGGAGATGGTAGGGGATGTTTGTAGGTGTGGGCTCGGGATCTGTGAGTGGGCTGGGGGAGATGGGAGATTATGTGAGTGGGTGCGGAATTTGTGTGTGGGTAGGTGCGGAATATGTGAGTTGACGGGGAGATGTGTGTGTGGCTGAGGAATGTGTGTTTGGCTGGGTGGGTGGAAGTGTGTGGGTGGAGGAGGATATGTGGGTGAGGATTGTTGTTGGGTAATGGGACGGGTAGAGGATATGTGAGTGGGTGGGGAGATGTGTGTAGGTGGGGTATGTGTGGGTTATTGAATGTATGTGTACTTGGGGTGTGGGTGGATGGGATGTGTGGTGGGTGAGAGGTGTGTGTGGGTGGGGAGATGTGTAGGTGTAGGGATGTGGTGGATGGGTGGGGGAATGTATGTGTGTGTGGTTATGTGTGTGGTTGGGTGGGGGAGTTGGAGTGAATGGGGGATGTGTGGGTGGGTGGTGGATGTGTCTCATAACATAGTAATATGCATTGTTTATGTTTACAAAATTCATGTGACAATGTTTTTTTCCTATGCACTGTTGATGAAAGAAAGCTGAGTGAGTGGAAGGGTCGAATGTAAGACAGGCCTGCGTGCCCAATTTGTTACCCTTTGAAAATAAAGTCTGTTCGTTCGTTCGTTCGATCGTTCATTCTCTCTCTCTCTCTCTCCCTCCCTCCCTCCCTCCCTCCCTTCCTCCCTCCATCCATCCATGTCCTAAGACTGTGGCTTAACTTCAGCAAAATCCAACCAAAGGCACTTGAAGTAAACAAACAAGCACAGACAACAATGAGTGCTTCGGTCACAATGGTCTTTGTCAGGGAGACAACAAAATTCAAAACAACAAAAGTTCACTGATCATAATGTTTGTAATGGCTATGATAATTATCATGACAATCCACTGTTGACTGATCATAATAATGATGACAATGATAAATTTGTATGATAATCAGAGTAGCATCTGCGACTTCTGCTCGGATAGACTGGACACTTGTAGGATTGTCTTAAGTTCTGTGACATCGACTCTTAATATTAAATCACACATCATGCTGATAAAAGTTATAATGTTGTTTTTGTTGGTATGACACTAGAAATTGTATAATTTATTATGGTTATAATAATAATAGATACTGTCAGGCCTTAGTCAGATATGACTGAGCTACCGTATGACAGTAGACAGGTGCCACCTGCATTCTATTAGAATGTTGGATGGCGCTCACAAAACCCGACACCCCACATTGTACCAACGGTTTCGGACAGAGGAGCGCAATAGAGGAGCTCACAAAACCCAACACCCCACATTGTGCCAATGATTTCGGACAGAGGAGCGCAATAGGGAGTGTGAGGAAATGAAACCTACAGAGTAAATGTCATGGCAGGGTAGACCAGACCGTAAGCGATGGTCGGCAATTGGTCTAGGATTGAAGCTCTGACAGGCAGACAGTTATAGCATTGCTTTGCTTATCTGGCAGTTTCTGCAGTTTGTCTTGTACTGGATGTATTGGTTTTACCTTTTCTCTGGAGTGAACTAGGCAGGCAGAGGGGGGGATTATGATGCATGGGCAACACATGGTCTCTACAATTCAGCCCAGGCTTTGTGCTATGGAAACCAATGACTCCGTCCCCGC
>JACEFZ010001653.1:0-167412 GCA_014155875.1 Cepaea nemoralis | reverse complement strand
TCTGAAGAGCCATAAGAGAAAACATTCAGGAGAGACACCTTACATGTGTGATGATTGTGGTGCTTCTCTTAAGCATTCTAGTCTGAAGTACCATATGGAATACATACTGGAGATAAACCTTACAAGTGTGATGATTGTGGTGGTTGTTTTACTCAAGCTGGCAATTTGAAGAGACACAAGAGAACACATAAAGGAGAGAAACCTTACAAGTGTGGTGAGTGTGGTGCTTCTTTTGCTCACACTATATATCTGAAAGTCCAAAAGAGAATACAATCAGGAGAAAAACCCATACAAGTGTGGTGATTGGGGTGCTTCTTTTAAGCATACTAGTCATCTGAATACCATAAGATAACACATACAGGAGAGAAACCTTACAAGTGTGATGGTTGTGGTGCTACTTTTACTCAACCTGGCCATCTGAAGGCCCATAAGAGAACACATACAGGAGAGAGACCTTACAAGTGTGATGATTGTGGTGCTTCTTTTACTCAATTGTGCAATATGAAGAGACACATGAGAACACATACAGGAGAGAAACCATACAAGTGTGGTGTTTGTGGTGCTTCTTTTGCTCACACTATATATCTGAAAGTCCATAAGAGAATACATACAGGAGAGAAACCTTACAAGTGTGATGATTGTGGTGCTTCTTTTAAGCATACTAGTCATCTGAAGTACCATAAGATAACACATACAGGAGAGAAACCTTACAAGTGTGATGATTGTGGTGTTTCTTTCATTTACCCTAGCAGTTTGAAGCACCATAAGAGAACACACACAGGAGAGAAACCTTACAAGTGTGATGATTGTGGTGGTTGTTTTACTCGAGCTGGCAATCTGAAGAGACACAAGAGAATACATAAAGGAGAGAAACCATACAAGTGTTGTGAGTGTGGTGCTTCTTTTACTCAACCTGGCCATCTGAAGGCCCATAAGAGAACACATACAGGAGAGAAACCTTATAAGTGTGATGGTTGTGGTGCTACTTTTACTCAACCTGGCTATCTGAAGGCCCACAAGAGAACACATACAGGAGATAAACCTGACAAGTGTGATGACTGCGGTGCTTCTTTTAAGCATACAAGTAATCTGAAGACCCATAAGAGAACACATACAGGAGAGAAACCTTATAAGTGTGATGGTTGTGGTGCTACTTTTACTCAACCTGGCTATCTGAAGGCCCACAAGAGAACACATACAGGAGAGAAACCTTACAAGTGTGATGACTGTGGTGCTTCATTTACTCAACTTGCCCATCTGAAATACCACATGAGAACACATACATGAAGGAAACCTTCAAATGTGATGATTGTGGTGTTTGATTTACTCACACTGGCAGTTTTAAATACCACAAGACAACACATACAGGAGAGAAACCTTACAAGTGTGATGATTGTGGTGCTTCTTTTATTCAATATAGCCATCTGAAGGACCATAAGAGAACACATACTGGAGAGAAACCTTAAAAGGTATGGATAGTTTTGGTGTTTCTCTTACTCAAGCTGGCAGTTTTAAATACCACAAGAGAACACATACAGGAGAGAAACCTTACAAGTGTGATGGTTGCGGTGTTTCTTTTACTCAACTTGGCCATCTGAAGAAACATGGGGAATAATCATCATCCTGTGCCCTGCCAGCTGGCTTAGTCATTCATGTCTCTTCTTAATACCAAAGAATGCTATTTGTCTCTGTCTTGTAGTTGTGTGTCATGTTCTAGTGTCATTAGCTTCTTCCAGGCAATCATTGCTAGTTATGTGGTGTTTTTACACATATTTGAATGTTCGCATGTAAGACAAGAAAACAAGAGAGAACTCTTAGAAATGTAATGTCTGGTGTTTTTACACTTATTTTAATATTCTCAGGTAACACTAAAAATGTTTGCATATCCTTTACAGGACATCGCTGTCAACATCAGCATCTTTCAGCTGATTGTTGATTTCTTGGCAATATTACGCTCAGTAGTTTGCCATTGCTTTCTGAGCAACCGGCTCACATACCCTGTAAGTTACAGACACGATTAGAACTGCTACCGATTCTCGCCGTCGTCACATTACTCATGAGAGTATATGGGATTATGGAGAAAGTCGCTAACCCCTAGACCAGGGCGACTGGTCAGGTAACACTAGAAAACACAAAAGAGAGAACTCTGAGCAATATGTTTTGAATTTAATATAAAGATTCCCAATGAAAATACTATAGTTTGTGACTTGGATCCTTGTGTCATTGCTTGTCTGGAATCACATCTTCTGAATGGTGTAGAAATTTAGTTTTTGATGTGTTAAAATGATTCGTATACACAATTTTAGTTTTACAGTCTTGATAATAAATCAGTGATGGTGGTGTTCTTGCCTTGGATGTGTTGTATCTCGAATCAGTGATGGTGTTGTTCTTGCCTTGGATGTGTTGTATCTCAAATCAGTGATGGTGTTGTTCTTGCCTTGGATGTGTTGTATCTCAAATCAGTGATGGTGTTGTTCTTGCCTTGGATGTGTTGTATCTCAAATCAGTGATGATGTTGTTCTTGCCTTGGATGTGTTGTATCTCAAATCAGTGATGATGTTGTTCTTGCCTTGGATGTGTTGTATCTCAAATCAGTGATGGTGTTGTTCTTGCCTTGGATGTGTTGTATCTCAAATCAGTGATGGTGTTGTTCTTGCCTTGGATGTGTTGTATCTCAAAGGAAAAGTCTTGAAGCAGCAGAGCCTATCTAGCAATTCGGTTTACCATTCTGTAACACAAATAGTGGGCTGTTGTCTGTTTGTAACGTGAAATGAGTACCTAACAAGTACTTGCAGAGTGTTGTTATCGCGTAGATCTCTGTGAGATATTCTAACTCAGGAGTGGAGTATTTTTGTACAGCTGGCAATAGTTTTCGGCTGATATACACAATGGAGTGTAAAATTTCATCGTAGCACCGGAAAAGCACACTGGAAATTGTGATGCCACTTGCATCTGTTCTGAGGATGAACTGTAATTTTAGATATGACTGAGATGCATCGCCAAGATGTCATGAGATACCAGCTGAACTAATTAAAAGCGGGAGGAGAAGAAAGCATACAAACCTATCGCGCATTATATACAAAGATATGGCAATATGGTATATGGCCAAAAGATTGGAAGTGAACTATCTTCATTCCAGTACAAAAACAGAGCAACCTGAAATTATGCACCAACTATAGAACTGTTGCTCTGATCAGTCATGCAAATTAAAAATAAAATTCTACTAAAATCATAATAGGAAGACTTTGTAAGAAAATGGAAGAAGAAATTAACATGGTTCGAGCTGAATTTAGATGAATAAGAGATCACATACTCAACCTGCGTTTAATAATAGAGAAGTGCAGAGAATTTAATGTAAACCTTTTCTCATGTTTTGTGGATTATTCAAAGGCATTTGATTGTACAACATTAGAAACTGGGAAATCATGAGGAATATGGACTTTCCATCACATGTAATATAACTCATAAAAACGCTCTATCTTGACCAGTAGGCAGCAGTTAGAATAGATTGTGAGACATCAGATTGGTTTGACATCAAGCAAGGAGTCCGTCAGGGTTGTGTGCTGTCCCCCTATTTGTTTAACCTTATGCCAAAAATATAATGAGAAATATCAGAGATGATAGAACCAAGGAGCAATATGATGCCCTAAATGTTGGTGTCATGACATATTAGAGATTCGATATGCTGATGATACAGTATTGCTATCCACAACACAAAATAGTATAGAAAACCTAATAACCTCAACCCAATTGAATAGTGAACATCACAACTTATATCTTAACAGCAAAAACAAAGGTAATCCATACTGGAAGGCCCCGCTATACTTCGCTTCGGTATACATCGTTTCGCTATAACGTCATCACATAGGGGACTTAACTTCACTTTACGTCGCTACGTTTTACCATAACGTCGTTTTGAAGCTGGGACAATTCATGTAGGTGCTTCTTCTTTCATTCGCCTGAAATATGTCTATAACTGCAATGTAGTCTCTTATGTGAATTTAACTGTCTTTTTTTAGTTCACTCAGCGGTCCATAGAGTTTATTTTCCACTGTTGTCTCTCTAAGCCAGAAAGTTTGCATTGATATGTTGTATTTTGAGCAATCTTGGAGTATGTGCTCTGCTGTCTGCAACGCAAATCCACATGTGCACATGGCTGATTCACCAATCTTGAATTTTGTATACAAGTGGTTGCGTAATCTATTGTATCCTGTTCTGAGGCGCAGAATAATGACATGTTCTGGTCTGTCCATAACGTGGTAGCCGCCTTAATCTATCAGTTCTGTCGTTTCCGGGTACTCCACAGTGGGATGGTATCCACTTTATGGTGACCTTATGCTGACTGCTAAGTTCAGAAAGTAGTGTCCTTAGTACTGGGAATTTCCCAGACATCATTTCGTTTTCGTTGAGGTGAGTTTCTTGCAAGCAACATACGCTTACCTTTTCTTGGTCCAAGATGTTTTCTAGTTAAATTATTTTGTTGCTGACTCCCTCCTCATTCCAGTGCATTATCGTTACTCTTTGTTTGGTATGGCCAGACGCTCTATTCTCAGGTCCCCTGGCTCCACAGAACATCTGAGAAGGACCTCCAGTAGCTGTGGTTGGACCCTTTCGAGCCATAGGACCCGGCACTGCACCTGCCTGGGGAGTCCAAAGCAGGGCGAGCACCATAACATTTAGCAGTAGTCGACATATTTCATTACACATGATTGCGTGGCATCCTGATTTCTGTGGTGCGCCTCCTGGCTGGTTGCCTCCATCTTCAGCACCTTTCCTTTGCTAGAGCAGACTGTGGTCTTACTCAAGTTTAGGTGTGTAGGCATGCACACACGTGTCGTGGACTTTTGCTGCATAGGTGATGAATGCACGAGCCATTGTGGTATTTATGCAAGGCTGGGCACTCACTCCAACCTCGGCCCGGCAACATACAGCAACATTTGGAACCATGTATTGCTAAAATGCGAATTTATCGATTTTCAAATAGAGAAATATTTATCGACATGTAAAAATTTAATAAGGATGATTTTATGAAAAACAGGTATTTCTCAGGTGAATAAAATAATGTATTTTGCAAGAAAATGTTAAATTTAAAAGTTTTTTTTACTGTTATAAACTAGTTCCACATTTACAATGTTCAAATTAATTAATTTTTTGTAGTAGTCTTGATAGATTTCTGAAATGTATTCTGAGTTTACTACTTGTTTTCCGAATATGTTATTTTCACACACAGCTGGAAGTAGGTTTTGTTTCATTTCCGTTTTAATGTTTTGTACAATTCTAACTGTTTGAATTTTATTAAAACAAACGTAAGATTGAAGATGAATGCCGTGTTTTTAATGATGAATGGACAACTAAGTACTGTTTTATAAAAGTTGGTAGCAAATCAGTTTGCTTGTTGTGTCATGAGAAAGTGGTTGTCTTCGAGGAGTACAATTTAAAAAGACATCAAACAAAATATTCCGATTTCGGATACAATTTAACAACCGAAGGGAGGGAAAGGAAATACCTGGAGTTGGTGAAGAATTTGGAGAAATAGCAAGCTGTTTTCACTAAACAGTCTTCAATTCAAGATGCTGCAACTGAAGCTAGTATTCTGCTGTCACACAGAATAAGCCATTTTCTGATGGCGAGTTCATCAAGGAATGTTTGCTAGATGCAGCAAACATTATGTATCCAGAACACACACACCAAAAAAAAAAAAAAAAAACGATTTGACAACATTACCTTATCAAGGAGAACTGTGGTCAGACGTGTTGACAAGATAAGTGACAATGTGATTCATAAACTTCAAGATGCAGGTAAACAATTTTTGTGGTACTCTCTTGCATCTGATGAGAGTACCGATGTACACGATACTGCCCAATTATTGATATTTATACGTGGAATAAACACTTCTTTCAAACCCACTGAAGAGTTACTGAGGATTGAGTCACTCAAAGACATAACCACAGGCCATGATAAATTAAATGCTGTTACTAACTGTATTGAAAGAACTGGGTTGGTTTGGAACAAGATGGCAAGTGTTACAACTGACGGAGCTTGTCAAGATCTCCAATAATGCCTTACAGAGGTAAGGAGAGTAAACACAAGTCTAGTAGGGAGACACCAGACAGGAGAGACACCAAGCACTATTAATAGCCTCACAAGGAGAGACACATTTGTGTCAGACCAAGGGCTAATGCGTACAACTGAGCGAGGGCTTTCCCCAAGCTATTGGGAAGCTTGTCCTTGAGAGTAACCGTGAAGTGTCCGGTTACTCGAGCTCACAAGCCAGCGTGCTTGCGAGACCATGCACGCAATAATAGCTACTGCATGGAGGAGAGTGTGCTTGTCCACGCAATGTGTAGCGTGCGATCAGACCACGACTGGAGACGGTAGAAAGCAGACGTATCCTTAAAAAATGCTATAGTTTCTAGGCAATAGGCAAACATTAGGCTATTCATGTAGATTGTGATTTCGAACATCATTTCTCACCACTTCATTTCATTCGTGTTGTATAATGATGATGAAGTATAACGCTCACAGAGCCATTCAAATGTCGGCTCTAAATAAATTGCATTCCTTTCACAAATGTCACGACTTGTTATTTCGTGCGGTGCGAAAGTAGGGGAGTCCTGAGAATCTGCAGTGAACAAGTCGCTGACAGGCAAGACCCCGAATTGGTGTCAGAACACAGTGAACCAACGCCAGCAGGCTAATTGCTATCAGATTACAGTGAACCAACGCTTCTGAGCAGTCATAGCAGGCATTTATTGTAATATTCAACCAAATGCCAGCAGGCAAGTGGGATTATGAACCACTGAACGAACGCTAGCTATCGATTGATATTACAAAATTCTGAACCAGCATCAGTTCATTGCACGATTCAACATCATTGCTGTGTGATATGCAAATTTGTGTCTATACATGCCATAAATAATTTTCTTTGGTAAATTATACGATCACCAATTTGTGGAGTGTGAACCACAATTGAGTCAAATTAAATCGTGAAAGTGTGAAATTCTACCAATATTAATTAGAAAGTGTGTGATTATACTAAAAGCAATCGAAATGTATACAATCATCAGTGAACATTACCATCGTAACCACCGTGTACATTCCATTGCATGTGATACAGCCATCAATGTCACCATTCTACGAAGTCAGTAAATAGATTAGCGACGAACTGCAGCCTAGAACAAAGTTACGCCAGAGTCAAAAGAGAAGACAAGACGACATCGACGATCATACGACTAATCATCTCAGTTATCTAACAATCATTCAGACGATCATATCATATCCATTAATGCCATTTATCACTATCTATCACATTTTCATTCATCATTCGCATGAAATATGAGCTTGTATTGACAACTTGATGAAATATGAAATATTTGATGAAGTATGATGAAATATGAACTTGTATTGACAACCTAAGCTTGTGTCTAATTTTTGCTACTCTACTAACCAGAAGCAGCCCTTGTGTTATCAAGTCAAATCATTGTGTAAGTGTGAAAGACAGCGGTGGAACATCCCAAGTACCGTACTTTCCAAAAATTAGATGAGTATATTTTCCGAATATTTTGGTATGCCCTAACTTAATCATGCATCTTCTTTTTCAGTAAAAGATGTACACTTACTAACACATTATCATAAACTATTGTGTGAATATTATTGTATTATCATTTTGAACTAACATTACGCCACAAAATGGCGTCACTAAATGAATGTATCCAGGCGGGCATCGCAATGGGCCATACTGGTGAAAAATTAGAAAAATGGGCGGATGAAAAGTATAAAGAAGAGATAGCTCGACAGAGAGATGAAAGAGCATTAGAAAGGCAACATCAAAAAGAAATGAAAGAGGTCGAGGAAGTTACTAAACAGAAACAATTAGAGTTAGACCAAATTACCAAACAGAAACAATTAGAAGCAGATCAAGTTATCAAACAGAAACAATTAGAAGCAGATCAAGTTATCAAACAGAAACAACTAGAATTAGAGCATTCTAACAAACAAGCAGAGGAAGCCACCAAACAAAAGCAGATACAAGTAGATTCAGAGACTAAACTAAAGATGAAGGAAATGGAGGCATACAAATAGCCTCTAGCAAACAAAAGAGCCAAGAAGAACAGAACAAATTTAGTAAGTACAAGGGCCTTATCAAACCATACAGTGTAGGTGATTCTATTAGCGCATGGACTGAAAATATAGAATTCCAACTAAAAACACAGAAAATACCTTTAGAGGATTGGGCAATGATTTACATGAGGAACCTGAGTGGGGAGCCTTTAAAAGTAATAGAATCCATACCTACAGATCTTAGAAACAATTACCAGTACATACACGATAGGATAATGCAACATTTTCTTTTGGACGCTACTGGGTACCAAATTCAATTCTCACAGATTAAGCCAAAAGCAACTGAAACTTTCTTAGACTACATCTCTAACGTGCAGAGCACATTTAAAAAGTGGACTAAAGCTGCTAAAGTAGGTAACAGCTATGAAAAACTAGAAGAGCTAATGGTAATGGACAAAGTCATTTCTACCGTGCCTACCCCTTTTGCAAAGTTCTTACAACAGTCAGATATTGATTATATTCAACAATTAGAGAAACGGGGGTCAGCTTATTTTTCATCTAATCGGGACATATTTAAAACTACATCACATGACACAGAAATTACAGCTTTTGCAAATAGAGTTCCTGATAGATCTTACAACCAGAAAGATTACAGTAAGAAGGACAAACCATATCAGAAACCACCTCGATGTAACTATTGCAATCTTTTTCATCCGGCTTACTCGATGTGTGATAAGAACCCCACATATCCGTCACACCTAGAAGCAGTGTTAAAGAAGCAAGAAAGCAGAAGATCATCCTTTAAACGTGCTGTAAAATGTTATTTTTGTTCAAGTTATGGCCACTATAGCAATAAGTGTCTTGGGAGACAGAGAATGAAGGCAAACAATGCAGCACTCATCGATACATCATCAGACGATGAGAGTGACATAGATCCGGAACTTGTGAATGTGTTGCCAACGAATGAATGTCAGAGTGTATCATCAGTAACCGATATTTTAGACTTTAAGAAATGTAAAGTATGCCATCAGTTTCATGCGGATGGTAAATTGGAATGTGGGCATATAATACCATGTTCAAATGAAGATGCTAACGCAGCGTGTGCCTCCAGAGGTAAACTTAAGTTCTACGATGCACTGGTCAATGGGCAACCATGCCAATGTTTAGTTGATAGCGGGAGCACTCTACTGGGTTTAAGGAGAGAACTTGCTAGACCAGAAGATTATACGGGTGAATTTGTCAAATGCCGTACTTTCTCTGGAACCATCGAGAAATATCCACTGGCAAAAGCGCATATCAATACCCCGTTCCTTACCGGCACATTTACGTGCGCTATCCTCCAAGATCCATGTACGGATCTTATTTTAGGATGCCTAGATGCATTGAAAGAATGTACAGACGACGACATAAGAGCCTGGAAACATACACATATGGCTAACGCTGTAACAAGGTCAGATACAGAAACAAACTGACTTACAAAATGAAATGCTACAGCTATTAACACCAAGTGGTGCAGATACCAACACTACTCGACAGAAATTTATCGAGGCACAAAGCACCGACCAAACAATTACACCATATTTTAAACTTTTGGGTGAAAGAGCGAAAGTGACTAAGAATGCATCTTGGTACTTTAGAAAATTTAACGGAATTCTCATGCGTTATTACACGAATAATAACCATGAAATTCAGCAAACGGTGTTACCCATAACATACCGACAAAATGTGCTTAAAATCGCACATGAGTCACCGTTTGCTGGACATTTGGCGTATGATAAAACGCGAGCCAGAGTTCTATCACATTTTTACTGGCCGAAATTCTGTTCGGACATAAAATCTTTCTGTCGTTCTTGTACTATTTGTCAACATCTTGTACGAAAGGGAAAGCATGTGACGGCCGAAGTTCAACGGTCATTATTAGCATCCAGACCATTTGAGTGTGTAGCGGTCGATATTGTTGGACCCCTGAATCAGGTGTCAAGCAAAGGAAACCGTTATATACTGACTCTCGTGGACCTATGTACCAGGTGGATCGAAGCGATCCCACTCAAATACATCACCTCCAAAGATGTGGCAAATGTATTTTTGCACATATTTTCTCGCTTTGGCTTCCCACGATCTATCTTATCAGATCGGGGAACGCAGTTTATTTCGGCTGCTATGCAAGCCTTAACCAAATTGTTAGGAGTAGAGCAGCATTTCTGTACCCCGTATCACCCAATGAGCAACGGGATCATAGAGAAAATTAACGGCGATCTCAAACACATGCTGGCTAAAGTAACAGCAGAAAACCCATCTGATTGGGACACACTATTGCCAGCAGTGCTATTTGCCCATAGAGAAATCCCGCACTCGAGTACGGGTTTCTCACCTTTTGAATTAGTTTATGGGGCGAACCCTCGAGGACCCCTAACCATCTACCATCAGCTAATCACTAGCTTACCAGACAATCCAACAGCAGTGACACCGTATGAGATGGTAACCGAAACACGCGATAGAATAATGAAAGCGTGTGTAATAGCCAAAGCATCTTTGGAGAGGAAAGGACAGATGTACCGCGATTATGCAAATAAGGGTGCGAAAACTATTCACCTCGAACCAAACCAGAAGGTTTTGCTTCTACTACCTGATAAACGTAATTTGTTACTAACATCTTGGCAAGGGCCTTTCAACGTTGAACGTAAAATATCAGATGTGGATTATGAAATATCGATAAAAGGACACTTAAAGATATTCCATATCAACATGCTGAAACCATACTTTTCACGACAAGAACAGCAGACAGACGAACAAATTGCACCATCACCAAGCAATGAGACGACAGACGTACACAACACAACTTCACTAGATAGGGCGACACACGACAGCGACAACGCAAACACACTTAGCCAAATAACAGCACACACAGCTAGTACCACAACAGTATTGAACGAGACAGACGAAGACGAGATGGAATTACCCGTTCCTACTGTAGACGCGACTGCGACCATTGACAGCATAAAGATAGAAACGAAACTGACAGATGACCAACGACGACAAATCATAGAGGTTAGTGACAGAATACAGAGACATTTTCTCCGACATCCCAGGAAAGACAGATAGAATAGAACATTCTATCGTTCTGACTGACACCACACCTATCAAGTGTCGACCTTACTCTATTCCATTAAACTATAGGTCGAACCTCGACAAAGAAATTCTATCTCTCGAGTCGAGCGGAATCATTCAAAAATCTCAGTCAGAGTATTCCTTCCCTATTGTCCTTGTCGCCAAAAAGGACTCTTCTATTCGACTATGCGTCGATTATCGCCGCCTAAACAAGATAACCAAAAGTGACGCTGAACCGATTCCATCATGCGAGGATCATCTAATCTTGGACATGTCTACATCTCGCATATTTAGCAAGATTGACCTCACGAAAGGTTATTGGCAAGTCCCGATGGAAGTAAATTCCATCCATCTAACAGCTTTCTCCACTCCTCTTGGACTATATGAGTGGCGCTTTCTTCCTTTCGGCCTTCGTAACGCTCCAGCGACTTTCGTCCGTCTAACTAGGGATCTTCTCCATGGGATGACCAGTATTTCTACTTATATAGATGACATTTGCATCCATACTGAAGACTGGACAACACACCTACTGAAACTTCGACAAGTCTTCGACAGGTTGCTATTGTTTTGGCTCACAGCGAAGCCGTCCAAAGTAGAGTTGGGCATGGAACAAATTGACTTCCTGGGTCATACCATCTGCAGGGGCCAATTGAAAACTGATGACAGAATCGTCACTAAGATTCTGAATTTAACAATGCCAACGACCAAGAAACAGGTCCGAAGTTTACTGGGTCTGGTAAACTACTATAGTAAATTCATTCCAAATCTGGCGGAAATCACCAGTGTTTTTTCTAACATCTTAAAAGCTTCGGCTAAGTTATCTGTAAAAGATGCAGGATTAATTAGTGCGTTATCAAAATTGAAACATCTTTTCAGCGTTCCACCTATCCTTCGTATGCCTAATCCAAAACTCACTTATTTCTTACGCACAGATGCGAGTGCCATATCCATATCTGGGATACTAGGACAGTTCTACGACGGGACGTTCCACCCCGTAATGTACGTAAGTCGCAAGATTACTCCTGCTGAATCAAAATACTCAGCATCAGAATTGGAGGGCCTCAGTTTGATCTATTGCGTGAGAAAGTTTCATAGATTTTTGGCAGGAGCACAGTTTGTAATCCAATCCGATAACTCTCCGTTGTCTGTGATGCAGTCTGGACTTCCTACCAACAATAGAATTTACAGGTGGGCTTTGATTCTCCAAAATTACACGTTTACCATCCAGCACTTAAAAGGGAGATTAAATACGGTTGCAGACATTTTGAGTCGTCCATCATCCATTCAAATACCTGATTTGCAGGAAGGGATCGACCATACACCACCAGAAACAGTGACACTGTAATGTTAGATAACTCAGTGCCATATGTGGTGATTAAGACACATCGTAAGTGCGTTATCATCGCCAAATATATAACCTGTGTGAATATAACAGTGCTATAAGAAGTGTAACAAACAGACGCAAAATTAGCATGCGCTGACACACACATAAGCTAGAGGAACATACAAGTGTTAGCTATGAACCTACATAATGTAGTAGGGAACTATATTTATACACTATCCTTGAAGGAGAGCATAAGAGACTTTGCCGAAATGAACTATGTTAGAATAGTCTACAAAGAGGATTGCTCCATCTTCACAACGCAGAGGAGGACGTCGACTTAGTGTAATTAGATATAGAAATGTAACTGTGATATATGTATATTATTATTTTATTAACAGTACCTATAACTTCATTTTTCTGTTAATTATTCAATTGCACATTGTGTAAATGCATATATAACTTTATTTTCTTATTTGTTAGTTAGAAATCACCATCATTTAAGTAATAACCCATTTCTTACAACACCAATTATAGAAATACAATTGTTAGATCTTATATTAGTTTATTACCATGTAATCATAATCATCTATACATCCATTTATCTAAAATATCATTTCCAAACTAACACAACCATTTAGGAATTAATATCATCTTTTTCACAAACAACACTTTAAGGTAATTAACCCAATTCACTTAAATGAAAGTACTTATTAGATTATTTCCCTTGAGGGTAATTTAGGTCAGCACACCAAATTACGGAAGTTACTATGACAGGATCGGTAACAAACCATCCTCATAACTATGTATATTATGTATAGACATGACGCGTGCAAACGAAACGCACAGTCATTTGGCGTGATTACTGTTATAATTCAGCCAATCGTTTAATATATATATGTAATATTCATGTATTTGATGCTATGAAACATATTTTAATGACGAGAGAATGTTTGAGTGAAAGAAAAGTATGAAAGTGAATGAAAGATGTATGCAAGAAGAATAAATGCGAGGAGAGAATGCGAAAATTAGTAAACATTGGAAGAAAGGGAGCGAGAGAGAAAGACAGCGGAAAATTTTTCCACCGCTGTAAACGTCTTAATTTTGACTTGTCTGTGTCATCTGGGTAGCAATGTGTTGTCGAGTTTTTATGTGTGTTACTGCCATACTTTGATAGAGTATATAGAGAACGTACTTTGAGCTTCAGAAAGCGAAGTTGTGGTCACAAATAAGAGTAATGAACGTTTGTAACCACAATAAACCGATTTGCGGCACTCGAAGAAACACACACATTTAGTACACTAACGCATACACACGTTAGACAGTTAAGTACATTGTAGTTTAGTAGAAAACACGCAAACAAACAGGAAAATAAACATATAAACGATGCACACACTATTCAGTTCAAAGAACAATAACTCTAAATTCAGGGGACACAATAACTTCTTAGAAACCGTTATGTAACATTGAATATAGCTTTTCACAAGCGGAAGAGAGAAGGTGAAAAGTAGTACTATGTGTATAAGAGTTGGAGGGGATATTAAGGGGAACATGAACACTTTGTGCTCATGTGTTGTACTCAGCATAGAGTCAACTTGTATGTGTGTTGTCATTTTGGGCAATTTGAGGACAGGTCAAGACAGAAGTCATTAGGTGAAAGTCAAAAGACATAGGGTCAAACGACGTAAGCCAGGACAGAAGTCAGAAGACAATGGTTCCGGTCCAGAACAATTCCCAAAGATATCTATAAAGCCAACTATACTGATACATGGGCTACTTAATTAACCAAGTGAAAAGGTAGAGCAGTGTGAGTAAAGGAAGAAGAGACTTGTTCTATCCCCAAACTAGAGAATTTAACTTATTGGAGATCTGACAAAATTGGAGCAACCAATTTTTCTTGGTGACCAGAAGTGTTACAAACATGAGTGAAAGGGAAGTAACACTTCACAGAGAGGAGGGGACCCTGTCAAGATCTCCAATAATGCCTTACAGAGGTAAGGAGAGTAAACACAAGTCTAGTAGGGAGACACCAGACAGGAGAGACACCAAGCACTATTAATAGCCTCACAAGGAGACACATTTGTGTCAGACCAAGGGCTAATGCGTACAACTGAGCGAGGGCTTTCCTCAAGCTATTGGGAAGCTTGTCCTTGGGAGTAACCGTGAAGTGTCCGGTTACTCGAGCTCACAAGCCAGCATGCTTGCGAGACCATGCACGCAATAATAGCTACTGCACGGAGGAGAGTGTCCGTGCTTGTCCACGCAATGTGTAGCGTGCGATCAGACCACGACTGGAGACGGTAGAAAGCAGACGTATCTTTAAGAAATGCTATAGTTTCTAGGCAATAGGCAAACATTAGGCTATTCATGTAGATTGTGATTTCGAGCATCATTTCTCACCACTTCATTTCATTCGTGTTGTATAATGATGATGAAGTATAACGCTCACAGAGCCATTCAAATGTCGGCTCTAAATAAATTGCATTCCTTTCGCAAATGTCACGACTTGTTATTTCGTGCGGTGCGAAAGTAGGGGAGTCCTGAGAATCTGCAGCGAACAAGTCGCTGACAGAGCTCGTGCTTTGACTGGAAAAAATGGTCTGGTAAAGTTGATAAGTGATAAGATTAAAGCAGAGTATCCAGACCACACATTATTACAACTTCACTGTGCGATTCATCAAGAAAGTCTGCGTAAAACTGTTTTGAATATCAAGCATGTTATTGACCCAGTTGTCAGTGTCATCAACCTCATCAGATCAAGAGGACTTAATCACAGACAGTTCAAGGCATTACTTGACGATTTGGAAACTGAACATTTCGATGTCCTGTACCACACCAGTGTTCGATGGCTGAGTCTCGGCAAGGTGTTGAGGCGAGTGTGGGAACTCAGAGAAGAAATAATGATGTTCCTAGAGATGAAGGACATTGAATGTGACTTTAATACTAACATTGTCAATAAAGAGTGGAAGTTAGACACTATATGTTTGCCACTGAAATATGGAAAAGTTAAATGAACTGAATGTCAAACTTCAGGGCAATGGTGTGTTTGCACATGAATTGTATGTACATGTAAAATCATTTCAGGCAAAACTCTCACTGTTCCCCATACAAGCAAGTGAAAAAAGATTTTGTCACTTTCCTTTGCTGAAACAAGAAATCATTTCTGGTGAAATGACTGAAAAGTACAAAGCCCAATTAGATGCATTGGTTGAAGAATTGGGATGGAAATTCCAAGATTTCAAGAACTTAGAGCCACAGTTCAATATTCTCAGTTCCCCTTTTAGTGCAGAAGCGATACAGCCACAGAGGACATACAAGTTTGAGCTGCTTGACTTACAAGCAGATCACAACCTGAAAGAGAAATTCAAGACAAATGGTTTGCTGGCTTTCTATGGATCTTTATCACAAGAATCATTTCCCGACTTTAAAATCTTTGCAGCTAAACTTTTTTCATTGTTTGGATCAACATACATTTGCGAACAAGCATTCTCTTGTTTTAAGATCAAAACATCTAAGAATAGTCTTTATTGTCGGACTGCAACTTGCATGCTGTGATGCGAATTTCAACAAGTAAACTTGCTCCACATTTCAAGAATATTGTCAAAAAGTACAAGCAGTTACATACATCTCATTAGAACATACATCTCATTAGAAATCAACAATTATAGTGACAATGTAAACGGTTTGTGTCTAAATTAAAGCCATTGACAGATAATAAAGAATATTTGTTATAATAACAAGTTGTAAAATCTTGTTAACAAATTAGTAAAAGTTTTTGTCCATATTGTCAAATATAATTTATAAGTGTATAAGTAAAATAAAATTGCAATAATTAGTTATTTATACTGCTTAATAACCTATACATAATTAATAATTAGTTATTGTGATAGGTTGCTGTAAACAAAATGGACATATATATATATATATATATATATATATATATATATATATATATATATATATATATATATATATATATATATATATATATATTTACATTGGCACCTTGCCTTCTCGACAGACTATAGTTTGTGCTTTAAAAAGGCATAATAACTCTTACCTATGGCGGTAGCGAATGTGACTGATAAGGCCAATTTGCGCTGTAAATGTCCGTTCACAGTGGGTGCATATGAACACATGGTCATTTCCACCATCATGCACCATCTTACGTCTCACACGCTCGGTGTGTGACTTATCTGCAATAATTTTCTCCTTTGTCTTTATTCCATTTCTAATGTTTGCCCTCCATTCAACACGTTCAGCGGCGACTTGCTTCCAATATGCGTTATCAATGCCTGTATCAATCATGTCCCGCTTACACACATCTTTGTATCGTAGTAGAGGCTGACCCTGAAATCTCTTACCCATCTGTAATTCATCAAAAAAGATGTCCTTTGGTATTGTACCATCATCCATCCTCCTAAGATGTCTACGAAGACTGAGCATGGAATAAACCGTCAGACAACCTGATCTTTCCAATACTTCAGTATTTGTGATTTTGTCTTGCCACCTAATACCAAGAATTCTTCACAGACACCGCATATGAAAGCTGTTTAAACGTTTCTCTATGCGGCCCCCGATAGCTTTACATTTGTCAATGCGGCCCTCCGCACACAAAAATTTGCCCACCCCTGGGTTGTAATGCTCCGAGAGAGACCCATTAGTTTAAGTCATGCTCGGAGAGAGACCGACCTCTTTAAGTCACGAGAGAGACCCATTAGTTTAGGTCATGCTCAGAGAGATCCATTAGTTTAGGTCATGCTACGAGAGAGATCCATTAGTTTAGGTCATACTTCGATAGAGACCCAATAGTTTAGGTTATGCTGCGAGAGACCCAATAGTTTAAGTCGTGCTCAGAGAGATATCCAATAGTTTAGGTAATGCTCAGCGAGATACCCATTAGTTTAGGTCATGCTCTAAGAGAGACCCATTAGTTTAAGTCGTACTCGGAGAGAGACTCACCCCTTTAAGCCATGAGAGAGATCCATTAGTGTAAGTCGTGCTCAGAGAGAGACCCATTAGTTATAAGTCATGTTCTGAGAGAGACCCATTAAAGTCAAGCTCTGAGAGAGACCCACCCCTTTAAGTAAAGAGAGACCCATTAGTTGAAGTCATGCTCGGAGAGAGACCCACCCCTTTAAGTCAAGAGAGACCCATTAGTTTAAGTCTTGCTTGGAGAGAGATCCACCCCTTTAAGTCATGCTCTGAGAGAGAGCCACCCCTTTAGGTCAAGAGAGACCCACCCCTTTAGGTCAAGAGAGACCCATTAGTTTAAGTCATGCTCGGAGAGAGACCCATTAGTTTAAGTCATGCTCGGAGAGAGACCCACCCCTTTAAGTCAAGAGAGACCCATTAGTTTAAGTCTTGCTTGGAGAGAGACCCACCTCTTTAATTCATGCTTTGAGAGAGACCCACCACTTTAAGTCAAGAGAGACCCACCACTTCAAGTCAAGAGAGACCCACCCCTTTAAGTCAAGAGAGACCCACCCCTTTAAGTCAAGAGAGACCCATTAGTTTAAGTCATGCTCGGAGAGAGACCCATTAGTTTAAGTCATGCTGTGAGAGAGACCCATTAGTTTAAGTCATGCTCGGAGAGAGACCCATCCTACAGCGACATCTATGGGACCATCTGTCCTGGGGGCACCCAGGGGTCAAGTCTTTATACCTTGTGCTATTTTCTGTAGGGCATGTTCATGATTAGATACATTTTGGAGTTATGGTTTTATTAAACGGGATGAAGTATCCAGTCCTCACACAATCTTCCTTAACTGCCTCATAAGACCCGCTTGGTAAATTACAGTGTTTCAATGTCTAGCTTCCTTTATGGAGGCCTTGGAAATGTTCAGGAGTTTCTTCTCCAGGGAACACCTATATTTAAAATAAAATACAAAAACAAAAGCACTACTAAGAGATTTTCAACTCAAATTATTTATTTGTGAAACATAAAACAATAACACCATATCAAACACTTGGAAACACTAATATGAAAATTGAACACTAGTGCAGGATGCGACATATACAGTGTGCCAGGCTGCACATGAGAAATATTGTATGGGCTGGAAATGTTGATATTACCTTTTCTTTTCCCCGCATATCCTTTACAGGACATCACTGTCAACATCAGCATCTTTCAGCTGATTGTTGATTTCTTGGCAAGATTACGCTCAGTAGTTTGCTGATATTAACCTTAGGAATGTTAAATAAATATCAAGCTAAATGTTTGCAACAAAAATTTTACATGTGATTGTTTTATCTCATTCTATACAAGAAAGTTTCTCCCTGCATGAACAAGTGATTGTTTTATCTCATTCTATACAAGAAAGTTTCTCCCTGCATGAACAAGTGATTGTTTTATCTCATTCTATACAAGAAAGTTTCTCCCTGCATGAACAAGTGATTGTTTTATCTCATTCTATACAAGAAAGTTTCTCCCTGCATGAACAAGTGATTGTTTTATCTCATTCTATACAAGAAAGTTTCTCCCTGCATGAACAAGTGATTGTTTTATCTCATTCTATACAAGAAAGTTTCTCCCTGCATGAACAAGTGATTGTTTTATCTCATTCTATACAAGAAAGTTTCTCCCTGCATGAACAAGTGATTGTTTTATCTCATTCTATACAAGAAAGTTTCTCCCTGCATGAACAAGTGATTGTTTTATCTCATTCTATACAAGAAAGTTTCTCCCTGCATGAACAAGTGATTGTTTTATCTCATTCTATACAAGAAAGTTTCTCCCTGCATGAACAAGTGATTGTTTTATCTCATTCTATACAAGAAAGTTTCTCCCTGCATGAAACAAGTGATTGTTTTATCTCATTCTATACAAGAAAGTTTCTCCCTGCATGAACAAGTGATTGTTTTATCTCATTCTATACAAGAAAGTTTCTCCCTGCATGAACAAGTGATTGTTTTATCTCATTCTATACAAGAAAGTTTCTCCCTGCATGAACAAGTGATTGTTTTATCTCATTCTATACAAGAAAGTTTCTCCCTGCATGAACAAGTGATTGTTTATCTCATTCTATACAAGAAAGTTTCTCCCTGCATGAACAAACACACTTTCAGTTGTCTGTAGAAACTGTATCTGCTCCACAGAGGTTGTTTAAATTCTAAATGCTGTCCGAGTTATCCCGCTCTTGGTAGTCTGAAGAGAGAATGTTTAGTTGTGTGCTGTAGGATGTGTCCGGTCAATAATTGAAGGGAGACTGTTTGGTGTCCAGTCAATAACTGAAGGGAGAATGTTTAGTTGTGTGCTGTAAGATGTGTCGTCCAGTCAGTAAATGAAGGGAGAATTTTTAGTTGTGTGCTGTAGGATGTGTCCAGTCAATAACTGAAGGGACAATATTTAGTTGTGTGCTGTAAGATGTGTCCAGTCAATAACTCCAGAGAGAATGTTTAGTTGTGTGCTGTAAGATGTGCCCAGTCAATAACTCAAGAGAGAATGTTTAGTTGTGTGCTGTAAGATGTGTCCAGTCAAGAACTGAAGGGAGAATGTTTAGTTGTGTGTTGTAAGATGTGTACAGTCAATGACTGAAGGGAGAATTTTTAGTTGTGTGGTGCAAGTCCAGTCAATAACTGAAGGGAGAATTTTAGTTGTGTGCTGTAAGATGTGTCCAGTCAATAACTGAAGGGAGAATGTTAGTTGTGTGCTGTAAGATGTGTCCAGTCAATAACTGAAGGGAGAATGTTTAGTTGTGTGCTGTAAGATGTGTCCAGTCAATAACTGAAGGGAGAATGTTAGTTGTGTGCTGTAAGATGTGTCCAGTCAATAACTGAAGGGAGAATGTTAGTTGTGTGCTGTAAGATGTGTCCAGTCAATAACTGAAGGGAGAATGTTTAGTTGTGTGCTGTAGGATGTGTCCAGTCAATAACTGAAGGGAGAATGTTTAGTTGTGTGCTGTAAGATGTGTCCAGTCAATAACTGAAGGGAGAACATTTAGTTGTGTGCTGTAGGATATATATAAATCAGTAATTGTTACTGTAACTCCCTCACTTTCAGACAGGTAATGTTTCCCCTCACACCTTGTTCTCGTTGTCCCTATTTGTATCCTAGCTGTCACTTTAACTCCGTCACTCTCTGACAGCTATTACTTTAAGAGCTTCTGACACTAATGGTATCCTAAAAGAACATGCCAAAAAATAAACCACCCACCAGCCCAACATCTATTTTATTGTGCCCATTTTATTTCATTTCTATTTCTTTGGTATACAAAAAAAACTGAAAAACACATTCTTAGAAACAAAACAAAAAACAAAAACCCTGGTACCACATGGGAGATAAACAGAAATAACAGAAAAGCTGGTGATAATTGGGGACAACCCAAACATAATGCAAAAATATGACTGTTTAAATAGCAAGATTACACTGGAACAATTAACAGTGTCACTAAATGGCATCATTTTAAGGTTAAAAAGGGTAAAATATTAACGTTTATAAATATCGGTGTATATATTCACGGGCTGTTTCAGGAAATCAGTGCAGATTGTATAAAAACACAACTAATGTGCTAAAAGCAAACACCACACCCACATAAACCAATCTAGTAGCATGAGAACCCATGTGTTTGCCTAAAGTACAGGTAGGTATATCATTCTCCATGCAACAACAGTGACTTAACCACGGTAGAGCCTGATCCCTGTCACAAATGACTTTTTATTTCAGGCTGGTATGAGGTTAGGTGGCCATGGTAGTTGCAAGTTCTGTACAGGATGCTGCAGTCAACCCCAGATTTATTGGCTTTTGTGATTGACTAGGCAAAATTTAGTTCAGCAGGTAGACTGGCTTTCTGAACGGCCCTCAATGTAAAACGACCTGCTTCCAAAATTTCCCATAATGGATTTCCCCCCCCAACTCGGTACAGGGAATGGTGAAACTGTGCCTCACTATTCTCTAACCCAAGACGCCAGTTGAAATGCAAATTTTATTTGGTGTACAAACAGTGCAGCTTCAACACACACGGGTTGCAATGAAGCAGCACTCTTTTATATTTTCAACATTGTACCGCATATAAACAAAAATTGAAATCTGCTGTACAACCTCCAGAACAAAATTTTTTTGTTGGGTGGACATAATGATAAGGTTATATGCTAAATCTCATAATTTTCCCTCAGTTGGTTACTGAGATATGGAATTTTATTTTATATTGGGGCAGAAAAAAATAAACAGACTATAAATGCCAGCACTAGCGCTACACCAAAAAAGATCTGCTACGAGAGCACGAAGACTCCAGGGAAGAAATGGACTGACGACATCAAAGACTTTCTACAATCACATGGAATGACACTATCAAGTGCCACCCATCGGCCCCTGAAACATCAACTATTCGTTACAAAAATTCTTGACGGCAAAAGTAGAAGAAGAAGAAGATGGTGATGATGATGACTTTTCAAATTAGAGATAGCCAACAGTAAACACAATGAGGTGTTGAAAAATGTTGGTAGCCGGCTATTTTGATAAACCAACCGGGTTTCGACGAATAATGATTTGGTCTATTCAAGTTAGAGTCGGGAACCATAACCCCAGACCACTTTGGATACTTGTCTACCCTACTCCGAATTCTAATGTAATGCGAGGAAAGAAAACCCCCGATTGCAGGGAAAGAAGTATACCAGATCAGTCTCATTAAAACGATGACAAAATGTAGATTTAAGAATAATCATGATACCCAAAGATGATAAATGTTGATACGAATTCTATCAAGTTTTCTCACCAGGGACAGAACTATGTTGCCTGGTTGCCAATACTACTATAGAAGCTGTGGAAAAGTAAGAAGAGGGTTATTCATTAAAAAAATTTCGGAGAATTCGGAGAATTAAACTGGCAACAGTGAACATTCCTATTTAAATTAACCACCTTCTTAGACTTCTTAATGGCTAAACTAAAAATTTACTATTTAGCAGACGCTGTGACATGTTTATTACTTCCAGCAATTCTATTGCGAATATAATTTTTCTCTATTCGCAATTCTATTGATATAATATTTGGTGGATATAATAAGTGCTTTACCTCATTTGTGATTCATTGTGGATTATTTTATGAAGGTAAGTGGGAAAAATATTTCTTTGATTTCTGTAAGCATGTCATATGTTTGTTATTATAAAACTACTAACATTTTGTTTGTTGTAGCAATAATATAATATACAAGACTGCAACTAAAAGAACGTGTTTTAATTTTAAAAAATGAAAATGCTTACTGCATCGAAGGGTCTTTTTCTGTCTCCGTAAAAACTCTGGATCCATGGTCCGGTGAGGAAGCGTGAGTACAGCATAAGACTTGCAAATGGAGTAGGGCACATGGGTCTGTCAAACCTTCGTAGATCACCTGTGAAAAGTAAAAAAAATTAAAAATTAAAAAATAAAATTAATGAAACTAGGTAAAGCTGTGGATATGTAACAATATAAATAAAACAAAGTAATGCAGCTTTACAGAACAGAATTATGAAAAATACTGTGAAAAAAAAATGAAAGGGATTGTTTTTTTTATTGATACCACACACAAAATTGTCATCATCATCATCATCATCATCATCTTCCACTTCTGCCGTCAAGCGTCGTGGGGAGGAATAATTTGCGTTCCAGCGCCCGGGGGACGGCACTGGATAGTGTCATTCCGTGTGGTTGTACAATGTCTCTGATGTCGTCAATCCATTTTCTTCTTGGACGTCCTCGTGGTCTCGTCGCAGATGATCTTTGATGTAAGGCCAGTGATGGTAGTTGCTGATGTTGCATTCTAACTACATGGCCAAACCACTTGATCTTCTGTCTTTCAATAAATGTGGCACAAGGTGTTGATCCCACAGTCTGTCTGATAGTAGCATTTCTTACTCGGTCTCGGATTGGTTAAGTTGGCAGCTGCTCCTCAGGCATCTCATTTCGCAGGTGTTGATTTTGCGAAGTGTAATTTGGATAAAGTCCAGGTTTGAGATTGGTAGCATAGGGTTGGTGTGAATATGCTGTTTATTATCTGTCGTTTTTTCGGACATGGGTATGTTTGGATGTTTTATAAGGGTGATAGTTGATATTAGTGCACTACTTTTTGACATCTGATTTCAAATTTTTCTGTCCAATCTGCCATCTTCTGTGATCATACTTCCAAAGGGATTTGAATTCTTTAACTTGTTTCAGAGGTGTGTTATTTATCTGTATATTTAGTGGGCAATAGAATTACAACATGATTATGATTGTACTAGGTAATGGTGCACTGCAAGGATGATGATGATGATAGTTTGAAAATTTTATGGATAAGTTCTGCAGCGTGGCATCCCAAGGCACTCTTTTGTCTTCTTCATCTGTAGCGTTGACTGGTTCCATCGTATGCAAAACTTCACCAGCGTCTATCGGTCTCATGTCACTTGCAGTTTTCTTCTCCATGATGATGATGATGAACTTTAGAAATGTGGGGGAAAATTGTTCTACAATTAAATAATTCAGTGGCATGAAGTTAGAGGGAGATAGGGAGAGGGGGGAAGGGGGAGAGAGAGGGAAGGAGGGAGGGCAGGGGGAGAGAAAGGGAAGAGAGGGAGAGAAGGAGGGGAAAGGAGAGGGAGGGAAGGGAAAGACTCAGAGAGGGAGGGGGGAAAAGGGAGGGGGAGGGAGGGGAAGCTAAAGAAGAGAGGGGGAGGGAAAGGGAGAGAGGGAGGGAAGGGAGAGACTCAGAGAGGGAGGGGAAAAAAGGGAGGGGAAGCTAAAGAAGAGAGAGGGAGGGAGGGGAAGGGAGAGTGAGGGAGGGGAAGGGAGAGAGGGGAATGGAGAGAGGGAGAAAGAAATAAAATGAAAAAGAAAACAGGGAGGGGCAGAGAGATATAATTAAATTATTAATTAGATAGGGTCATATTTATTAATTAATCAGGCTATTTATAATCTATTTTAAACAAGAGATACAGAAATAGATGGAGAATTAAATTATTATTAATATTAACCACAATGTGGCTTTAGCAATGAACTATTACATAAAAGAACTGGTGTAAACAATGGTAAGTCCCATCTGTATAAGGTAAATAAGAAGGCAAGATGGCCGCCATTTTCCCCCTAGAGACCGAGTGAAGTGATTCACTTCAAACAGCTAATTTTAATCAAAACCGATCATTTCAAGTAATGAAATTGTACACAGAGATATAAAAATGGATGGAGAATTCAATTATTACTAATATTAATCACTCGGGGGTTTTTGCAAACGAACTATTACATAAAGAACAGGTAAACAACGGCAAGTCCCATCTGTATAAGGTAAATAAGAGGCAAGATGGCCGCACGATTTTTCCGCTAGAGACTGAGTGAAGTGATTCAATTCAACAGCTAATTGTAATAAAAACCGATCATTACAAGAACTGAAATTTTACACAGAGATATAAAAATGGATGGAGAATTCAATTATTACTAATATTAATCACTGGGGGGGGGGGGGGGGGGGGGGGGGGGGGGGGGGGGGCTTTGGAACATTCTGTTCATACGTGAACTTACCTCAATACTTTGAAATACACAACAATGATGGTTACCAACGAAAAGCCTTCAGAGCACATGTGTTTCAAACTAGACCGCATGGTTAACAATACTGGCCTATTTATAGCCCGTCAAAATCACGCAATTTTCGGAATTTAAGAAAAAATATGATCACATTAGGAATCGGGTCAAATTTTCAGGAGCAAGCAACGGAGTCGGCAGGTCACGTGATCAAGGTCGTAAATGTCCGATCACGGCATCGGGTTATAGTACCTACGAAACTGCGAACGGTTTCGGGTGAACGATAAAAAAGCTTCCCCCCAATATGAATATTCTGATTATGTTAATATAAAATGGATTTTGATATTGTTATCATTTGTTGATCATATATACGAAGGCAGATTGTTGGTGTTGTGTACAACAAGTGTGCAGCGTGGTGTCATATAGAACAACGAGAGAGGAAACGTAGTACGGATAATGGAATCGTGAGAATGAAATGAACTAGAAGAGTAGATCGAGTTAGGCTTACAGAAGTTAGGTCAATGAATTGATGGACGTAAGGATCGGCAGTATTACAAACACATAACAAGCTTTCTTCAGCAAGATAAAATGACTGGTAAGACATAATGTTTGTTGTTGTTGTGTTAGTTAGTTAGTTAGTTAGTTATTTAGTCGACAGATCATCCTCGTTGCACATCGAACCATTCAGTCCATAAGTGCTCGGGTCCCCTCCTCAGCAAATCCCGCAGCGTGTAGCGGCTAACGACGCCAGTTCTGTGTTGGTTTATCAATCTTCTTTGGCTTCCTGCGTAGTGTTCTTGTTTGGCCACCCCTCTTTTAATTTGCTGCTCTCGCAGTCGTTGTAGATTTTTGTAGATTCACAGTCATCACTTGGTTCTTGCAAAAGTCTCACTTCTCGTAGAGCATTCAGAATGTCAGCCTGGTCCATGGCGCGTCCGCCCTCCACAGTAGCCTCACCTGCGAGCTTGTCAGCCCGCTCATTTCCTTGTACTCCCGCATGACCTGGCACGAAGATGAAACTAATCTTTGCCAGCCGAGACCGCTCCAGAGGCAGCAACCATTCTCTTCGGATGGATATCCTCGCTTCAGAGGTCACAGATTGTGAGAGTTGTATGGATTGTTTTGCCCTGGCCATGCGGGAGAGCAGGGGAATGAACAGGTTGATAGGCTGGCACGGAATGCACCTCTTGGTGGTAGATTGCCTATGGACAAGGGAGAGGTGGTCTGACGCCTGTGGGGCCATGGTGGAGAATGCGGGGAACATATAACTCGCATGTGGAAAGAATGAGATTGCGTGGAATCGGCAGGGGTTCTGGGAGAATTTCTAAACTGAGAGGGAAGACAATGAGAACGTTCTATTAGATAGCGATGGGAACGATTAGTGGTATGACTCTTCGCTGGCTGTTGAGCGAGGGGGCCGAGCGCGTATGGGAATGTCCTGACTTCAGTGATGTCGGTTCTTACTTAGCTCAACTCAATTCAACTATTATTGTTGTTGTTATATGTGAATAATCTGGACGACACTGGGTTTTAATTCTTAAGTTTGACCGTTCAGGTCCATGATACCCGAAAAGAGCTTGCATCTATCCGAGCGATGTTGGTGAACAGCCTAGCCTCTCGAAGCGGTACCAAAGCACCATTTCTGCGGGGATTGCGTTGAAAAGCTCTCCCTCCTTTATCAAAGCCAAGAAACCGACGGAGTGCATAAGACCGACACTGGGACTTCCCATCTTAGGAGAGACATATTGAGATGCCACATGGTAATGATTTAAACATAGAACATACAGCCTTGGCTGAAATTAGCCTATGTTGACAATCTTTTTCTCCGCAGGTTTCAGTTATTTCATTCACAATCAGTAAAACAATGCTCAACTATATGATTGACAGAACATCATACAACATACTTTATAAATGATTACAACATATGTTGAAAATTGATGATGATCATCATCATCTTCCACCTTTGCCATTAAGCGTCGTTAAAAAAAAGGGGGGGGGGGTAGTTGACGTTCCAGCCCCTCGATTTGTGGCACTTGATAATGCTATTTCGTGTGATTGTACAACACAATGTCTTTGGTGTCGTCAATCCATTTTGTTCTCGGGTGTTCTTTTGCCCTCGTATCAGAGAACATGGACATAGTTGCAATGGATTGCTAAGGATAGAAGTATAGAAGGGCTTGGAGTGAGTTGGTTTAGGACCCTAATGGGGAATAAAAAAATGAAAGAAGAAGAAGACAATTATTTGTTATTTCATGTATTAGTAGTATGACTCTTCGCTGGCTGTTGAACGAGGGAACGGAACACGTATGGGAATGTCCTGAATGCAGTGATGTCGGTTCTTAACGCAACTCAACTGTTATTTTATGTCAAATTGATCAACTGTTTTAAACATGACAATTGTACAAGTATCTGGCAATTTGCTAGGCAAGCAGACGCCAAAAACTTGCCGTTCAAAATCGTCGGTTGAACTGAAAATGTCGGCAACTGAAGCCAGCTTCAACTAAAAGCGTGATTGAATAGCTGTTAGCATTCATCCAACACCATTTCATGAAAATTAAGGTAAGAACTTTCGTGTGGTTTTTCTTCCTTTAATTAGTTAACAGAAAGAAGTACTTTGATCTACGACTCTGGTAATCGTATGAGATTGCAAAACATGCCCGGGCCCACCCTTACTTGGCACATGATGATGATAATGCTGTATTAGTTACATTACAGTTCGCAATCACTATATTTACCATTAATGCCGGAGGGCGGTAATGATGGCAATGGAAAGCTAGTATTGTAACCGGGCTACTAACTTACACAAATGTATGTTTCGTATTTTCTTTGTTTATTTATATTATTAATATTACTTTCTTAGCTTCGTGGTATTATATAGTGTATATAGTTAGTTTAGTAATAGTACTGTTAGCAATTTCAGAATTATCGCCCTTTTTTTTAGCTCTTCAGTTTTATTTGTGTAATTTTGCGAACTTTTTCCTGCGTCCTGAACGATCACTTCCGGTTTGACATGTACTGCTAAAAGACCCAAAAAAAACGAAAGGGGTTTGGTACGATGAAAGGGACGTTATTCTCATATATTTAGCAGTGGTTCTGCTAGATAGCCGCCCCTGGGCGTTCATTCGCACTGCGAGCGCTAACAAGTCAAGTCGCATTATTCTGTCAAGAAGCCTGATTAGCGGGAAAAAATGCCACCAGGAAAATCCAACAAGAAACACGCTGTTGCCAAGAGAGCGTGGGAGCCGACAACAAGAAGAAGAACGTTGAGGCCCACTGCTAGCTGCATCAAAGAGCCTGATACTACAGCTATAAAATGAAGCTACTCGAGGGAGAAGATTGACAGCCCAACACAGTCAAGAATCAAGACAGCAGAGAAAGAAAGAGGAGAAAGACACCAGAGTCGGAAACACCGACTCAAAAAACAGTCCGATGGGTTATCAAGCGGATCCTGTGGAGTGACAGATGAAGAAATCCTGAAGCAGCTACGTTGAAGACAATCTTCACATCGATTCTTTAAGGCGGAGCGGCTTCTCACCTACTCCAGATACCTACAACCTTGGCAGTAGTGACGTCGGAAAGCAGAGAGATGCCGACCACAGTAGCATTCAACAAGAGAAGCAGCAACCAGAGAGATTCATACCAAGAATCACGCAATGTTCCAGATGTCAAAAGGCCGGCCACAGTAGAGCTACGTGTCACAGTAAGACGGAAATCTGCCGATACTGTGCCGATCACCACGCTTTCAAGGAATGTCCGCTGGCCAAGCTGGACACGGACTTCCGAGCACCCAACTAACACAAGAAAGTGCGCCAACTGCCTGGGCAAGCATGGCGCCAAGATTACTTGGGCTGTCCCTTACCTACAGAGACAGAGAGACGTCTTAAAAATCGCCATCATCACAAAGACTCCATTCAAGGAAGCAATGCAGAGGGGCGAGACAGCCACGGGTATAGCACAAACCGAAAGAGATCAACTTCAAAAGCAGATCGACGAGTTAAAGAAACAAGTCAAGCTACTGCAAACATCGGCACCAACTAGCGACAATGAGAAACTACTTGCCGAAATAAAGGAGATCCAGCGGGACATCAAACAAGAGGTGGAGAATATGAGGCAGATGGTAAAGATAAATGAAGAGATTCTGCGAGACATCAAATCGGCCAGAGAAATTCTAACAATCGAAAGGGAACCAACCCAAAGCAATCAGCACAAGAAACAAAAAAACACACAGAGAAACCGCAAGAAGACATCCAACAAGAGGACGAGCCGGATCCGCTAGACACAGCCAGCAACCCACCCACGACAATATCGCGTCAGACAGTTGAAGCAAACCAAGACGAGCGCCCTGTAGAAGACACGGAGCGGCCCCCGGGGGAAGGACTTTGGAAGAGCTACGAGAGTTCCTAAGGAAGGAGTCAATCAGAGACCAGGAATTCGAAAGGTGCTGGATTGAAGAGAAAAGAAGAAACCAAAAAAACTCAGGCGACCGTTAGAATGGCCACAAAAAATCATAGAAAGAAATACCGACTCAATTACTACATAAAAGATGGAGAGAAAGTACCATGGCTGGACCGCGGAGGAAAGAAAGATATGGCCGAAGCTAAACTCGAAGATGACAAAAGTTCAAGACGGAAAATAGAAACGTCGAAAGCTCCTACACAAAATACACAACGAAGAAGACTAAATGGAACTAATCAAAAGTCCTTATAAGGACTGCAGCCAGTAAAGCCAGGACGAACCAGGAGCCTACACCGACCCCCCAGCTGGAGGGGGATTACGAAAAGTCCTTATAAGGACTGCAGCCAGACGAGCCAGGAGCCTACACCAACAAAGAAAACCATAACAACAGAAGAGCACAAAGGATAGCCGCCGACCACTGCTGACGTCACAGACATAAACGCTACATAACCAGTCCGAGATAGGACTCACAAGACAAGAATTAGGGTGAATAAACCACAAAACCACGATCCTCAATTATAACCACAGCTGATGAAGCAGGTTAGACGAGGACGAATTTGGAATTTTTGTTTTTGAAATTGGAATTGGAATTGGAATAGATAGCCGCCAAGTTATTAATATTACACCATAAAAACGATTTATCTGGATTATATATGGTTCTTTTCACGATTAGTAAGGTAATTTGTCTTATAACTCCTGACTATGAAAGATTAATTCATTTTTTCGTGCATATTTGAATCCCCCGTTCAATTTTACATAAATATGAAGAGTTTCAACATTGCAGGTGTTTGCACACGATCAGGACAAAGTATTTCGTGACACCGCCTTGATAAGACAAAATTCAAGATGGCGGCGCCCATACCATACAATAGTACTAAACTTTAGCCGACCTATATTTATTTATTAAATTAGAACTGGTAATTTAAGTACTAACATTAAACAGAATACAAGTGTCATGTGTAGTAGTAATGTATGTATCTATCTGTGTACGAGCATGATGATATTTCAGCATTTTACATGACTGAAAATAATTTTGAAAGCCAGTTTTCAGACCCGTCTGTAAACTTGTAAGAAGATGTTTAAGATGTTAAGTAAGGAGTACTTTTTTTCTAAGCTGCGCTGCAGCACTTAATTATTTTAAATTTAAATACAGTACTGTAAAATAAGTTATGTTTTAAATAAGTTAGGTATTATGGTCAATATTTAAAATTTGGGTTTTTACTTATGAAATCATACCAGTTAGATAGAGCTTGATGAGACGAATCCAACGGTATCTCAACGAAGACTGTACGTTCATTCTAAGCGGAGTTATGAATTATATGGTGACGTAATTTAATAACAGGAAGCACAATGATGAATTAACTGATAAGTCAGGATTTATCGCGGCCCTAAGATTGGAAACTTGAGAAATTCTCCCTTCTATTACCGTGGCTTTTTTATTTGTAAACGGACAACGTTGTGCCATATATCATTGCGTCCGGGGCGGCGAGGCCTAACTTGACGTATTATTTATTTTATTTATAGGATGTGCCGTGACCTAATTAACAATTTAAAATGGCCGCCAACTGTTTATTATTTGCCTTCTATTACCGTGGTTGTTTATTTGTAACGGACAACGTTGTGCCATAATCATTGCGCCCGGGGCGGCGAGGCCTAACTTGACGTATTATTTATTTTATTTATAGGATGTGCCGTGACCTAATTAACAATTTAAAATGGCCGCCAACTGTTTATATTTGCCTTCTATTACCGTGGCTTGTTTTTTTGTAAACGGACAACATTGTGCCGTATATCATTGCGTCCGGGCGGCGAGGCCTAACTTGACGTATTATTTATTTTTTTTATAGGATGTGCCGTGACCTAATTAACAATTTAAAATGGCCGCCAAGTTTTATTATTTGCCTTCTATTACCATGGTTTGTTTATTGTAAACGGACAACATTGTGCCGTATTCTTTGCGTCCGGGGCAGCGAGGCCTAACTTGACGTATTATTTATTTGTTTTATAGGATGTGCCGTGACCAAATTTAACAATTTAAAATGGCTTCATAGCTTCTCTACCTCCAAAAAAATTAATATGTACTTACATTTATTTCCATGATCTGGCTGTTCGCTGCTACCTGTTGCAGGTCTCGGATGTTTACTTGGCCGTTCAATGAGTTTTCTCTGATGATGGTCTACGCAGGGTCTCCTTGAACTGAAAAATATAAATCATAAAATACCTTAGAAATAGATATATACATATAGCACAATACACAAGAATATTGATTATGTGGTTGTTCGAGATTTGAAATTTAAATATGAGCACAATCCACTACTGGCAACGCCGATCGCATATGGAAAAATTATACTCGAGTTCGCCCTAATTGAGCTCGTCAGTAGTGCATATCCCTGACCGGATCCCGGGAAAAAGTCCCCGATCACGCGTGTGAAGCGGGTGTGTAACCACGCGGCACACACTGGACACACCAAATTATCACAACAGAACATCACAACGCTACCCATCATAGGCTATGCTCAAGATTGCCCAATCGCTGCGACCGACGTCCATCAATCGATGGGACCCGAACGATCAGGACTTCTCATGGGTGGAGCTTTGAGAAGCCCTTTCACCTGCTCACGCAAACATTTTATCTTCTTTGTCATGATTATAATAGTGCGTTGCTTGTGGACACAGTTGTCACAGTCTCTCTTTAGTCTCTTGGTGACTGTCCACAGGACGCTGAAACAGAAGGGATGAAGAAGAATGTCCTATGCTGTTATAAAAAAAAAAAATTTTCCCAACAAAAAACAAATAGGGGGATGTTGCAACTCTACACATTTATGTAAAATTAAACGGGGAACTCAAATATGCAATGAAAAGTCACTTTACTTAGTCCACAAGGAGTTATAAGTCAAATTACATGGATGCGCTATTCCAGTCTATTCATTCTCAATATGACTGGCTATGCTGTTATACTAAAAAAAAAATTTCCTAACAAAAAACAAATAGGGGGATGTTGCAACTCTACACATTTATGTAAAATTAAACGGGGAACTCAAATATGCAATAAAAAGTTCACTTTACTTTAGTCTACAAGGAGTTATAAGTCAAATTACATGGATGCGCTATTCAGTCTATTCATTCTCAATGACTGGCTATGCCGGTCGGTATTCGGTATACTAAAAATTTTTTTTTCCTAAGAAGAACTAATGGGGGATGTTGCAACTCTCCACATTTATGTACAATTGAACGGGGAACTCAAAAATGCAATAAAAAGTTAAGTTTTCTTTAATGTACAAGGAGTTATAAGACAACTTACCTTACTAATCGTGAACAGAACCAATTAACATCAAGATAAATCGTTTCTTCGGCAAAAAATAAGTTGGCGCCTAACACAAGCCCAATGCTGAATATATAAGAATAACGTCCCCTTTGATCGTACCACACCGCTATCGTTTATTTAATTTTATCCGGACATGTCCAACCGGAAGTAATCACTCGACGACGCTACAAAAAGTTCGCGAAATTACGAAAGCGAAACTGAAACGTAAACGGGAAAACCCGATGACTCTGACATTGCTAAATAAGTTAGTATTTAATTTTTAATTGCTGACTATTATTTATTAATTAATTATTAGATACAGAAAAAAGAAGTCTGAGAAGTAGAAATCGATTTTTAGTGAACAGTTAATTATTTAATATTTTAATTTTTTTATTATTTAATATCTGAATAATTAATTAACTGCTGCTTAATTTATGCAGCAGTCACAAACTTAGTTACTTACATTAATGTTTATAATATTTAGTCAACAAAAGAAAGCTGTCGCAATGCAGTTAGTCCTCATCTCATCTCAACATGTTCCTCTTGTACCTTGCGGTGTCGAGGTGAAGTATAAACTTCGTGAGAGTGCCCGATTATGGGCTTCATATATCGATATTCCCATGGATTCTGCTATTCCTCCGTCCAACGTTTACGTGGTCGGCCTCTTCCTCTGTTTCCATCTGGTCTGTACATCATTGCTTGCTGTGGCATGCTGTTGACTGGTAACCTACTTGCATGGCCAAACCATTTAACTTGCTGCTTTCTAATAAAATCTAGTGCTGCTTTAACCCCCACTTTAGTCAGTCCGTTTATACTTCTTAGTTTTTCTACGAGCAGTATGAAGATCCCTGCCGGCTTGCTAGGCCAGTCACAGGTTTAGGACACAAATCTGACCACAGGGAGTCCATCCCCTATGGCGAGCCATAGCCCCGTTAGCCCATGACCTCACGGTCATGGTTGCCCGGTCTGCACCACGTGGAGGTAGGGGTTGACTTGTGTAGTCTGCGGGTCATCGGCAGGCTACTAATTTCGCTCTTCACTCCTCCTGGGAGAGGCTAGCCGATCCTAACCCTGCTGGCTGCAGGGTCAGGCGCATTCCACACCTTGCAGTTAGTACATTAAGACAATATGATACATTTTCATGAATTGTTCTTTCACTAACGACGAACATTTCACATGACATTTAATTAATATAATAAATGTGCAGCTATTTTTAACTAGCAATTAGGTCACAGCACATCATAACAAAAAGTCTTATAAGTCAATTGCATCTTTGTCAGAAACTCTGAGACTCTTGTGCTTTGTACGATGCTTTCACCAGGCCGCTGTGGGGAAAGAGACTGAGCAAACCTGGTGCAATGAAGTTGATCCTCTCATTCCTCTCGACATTCTATCGAAAGAGGAATATTACCTTTACTTTCCTGTTACCAAATCATAAGTAGAAAACCCATTTTAAAATATTCTCTGTATAGGCAAATATTAATAATAATCATCATAAAGTGCCGGCTGGCGTAGGCGTTCATGGCTTTCCACAATCTCGGTCTTTGGTGTTCTGGATCCTAATACTAAATTATATTATACACCTGCGTTATACACCTGAGAGAAGTGAGGAGTCTCGTTCATGTCAACGAACCAGGCAAGCTAATACAGGAAAGTACTCTACTAATAATTTACATAAATTAAAAAAATTAGTTGTGAAACATAAACAGCAATTAACCAAAGAATGGCCATCACTTATGACACTCTTTCTTAAACCATTTCCTGGGACATTCAAGATTCTGCCTGTCACACCTTTGCCACAGCCTGTGTCAATTTGATAAAACAATTCAGATGCACACCTTCCTGTGGTGAGTTTCTATATATTTGAATAACGAAGACACAAACAATAGATTGCACGATTTATTGCCTGGCATATTTCGCTGCATCTCGTCAGGTACATACTGCAGAAATCTGAAAATATAAAAAATATAAAATTACACAGATAGTCAATGAAGACTTACATAAAAGAACTAACGAAAACAAATGCCTACACAAATACAATAAATAATCACGGAGAAGACCCTCCAGTGACTACAATTGTTAATTAGGTCACAGACACACCCTATAAAAAAATAAATAATACGTCAAGTTAGGCCTCGCCGCCCGGACACAATGATATATGGCACAACGTTGTCCGTTTAAAAATAAACAAGCCATGGTAATAGAAGGCAAATAATAAACAGTTGGCGGCCATTTTAAATTGTTAATTAGGTCACGGCACACCCTATAAAAAAAAATAAATAATACGTCAAGTTAGGCCTCGCCGCCCCGGACGCAATGATATATGGCACAACGTTGTCCGTTTAAAAATAAACAAGCCATGGTAATAGAAGGCAAATAATAAACAGTTGGCGGCCATTTTAAATTGTTAATTAGGTCACGGCACACCCTATAAAAAAAAATAAATAATACGTCAAGTTAGGCCTCGCCCGCCCCCGGACGCAATGATATATGGCACAACGTTGTCCGTTTAAAAATAAACAAGCCACGGTAATAGAAGGCAGAATTTCTCAAGTTTCCAATCTTAGGGCCGCGATAAAATCCTGACTTATCAGTTAATTTATCATTGGACTTCCTGGTATTAAATTACGTCACCATATAATTTATAACTCCGCTTAGAATCAACGTACAGTCTTCGTTGAGATACCGTTGGATTCGTCTTGTCAAGCTCTATCTAACTGGTATGATTTCATAAGTAAAAACCCAATTTTTAAATATTGACCAAAATTGCTAGTACTGTAGCAAGTCCTATCACGATTATAAATTTGAGAATTTACTAATGAATCCGCCACAGAAGATTGGCCTTGAAATTCAAAATCTAATGGTACCTCAATGATGCCTGTATGTCACTTATAAGTGAAGATATTCACATTTTTGTGAAGGTGAGACGAGTTGCGATTTTTCATACTATTCACCCGTAAGTGTAGCTCTCTAGTGTGTCCCATTCCTCCCCCAGCGGGTGTTCGTGTGTGTGCGTGTGAGATTGTCTCAAATGGTCGTATGAAAACTGACTTCAAAAATATGTTCCGTCATGTTAAATGATTACAAAATAGTACAAGTATACAAATAAATTATTAATGATCTTTAAAATTGTGTTCTCTTTAACTTTAGTAGGTCAAATTGCACGTTTTGTGTGTTGAAAAGTGTAGTGCAATCGATATGCGCGGCCGTCATGTTCCATTCACAAAGTCACATCTTCGCAGAAAATCTGTTTTTCAACCACAATTTGAGCAAGTTTAGCGATGAAACTATGCTGATTCAGGAGGCAATATTTTATATGGCGATTAAAATTCACATTAAACAAAGATATCTATTGGATTCACCGATTCCGATCGTGATCATTCGGCTGCCTCCGTGGTATTCGCTCCCTAGGCAGTCGGCAGCTCGCACAGATCCATAGAGCACACTTTATTCACAAACTTCCAGTTTCTTAGTTCTATATAATATTTTAGTTCGTAATGTTTAATAGTTTCTATTATATCATCTAATATTTTGTGAAAAATTAAAAAAAAAAAAATGTCCAGACCGGAAAGAGAACCCCGGTCTCCCCTCGCGTGACAGGCGAACTGCTTATGACTCCGCTAGCGAGAACACAATAAATTTTCCACAAAGATTTTATATAGACAAGCCGCCGTTTTGGGTTTCATGATCGTAACACATTTTCGCCTGTTTTTCAACCACAATTAAAGCAAGTTAGCGATTAAACTTTCCAAATTTCTGAAAAATCTGATGCAGAATTCGAAAAACCATCTACAATTTATGGTTTTCTATTGAAAGCGCCAGAAAAAAATTATTTACGGTTCAGCTTGCCGTTTTCATTTTCTCCGCGCGCGAGGTTGGTCTCAACCAACACGGGTCATAGACGGATTATGAAAACTGACTTCAAAAATATGTTCCGTCATGTTAAATGATTAAAAGATAGTACAAGTATACAAATAAATTATTAATAATCTTTAAACTTGTGTTCTCTTTAACTGTTGTAGGTCAAATTGCACGTTTTGAGTGTTGAAAACTGAAAGTGTAACATGTCCAATTCGATCGATACGCGCATGCGCAGTCACCATGGCACATGGCCATTAGCATGCCATGCGTTTACCCATTCACAAAAACACGCTTCGCCGAAAAATGTTCTTTTACATCCACAAAAGAGCTAGTACTGCGATGAAACTTTCCAGATATATTTAAAATTGTAAGGCAAAGTTCAAAAATACATCTATAATTGATGCAATTCTATCAACAACGCTAGAATAGTGTTACAAAGTGCAACATGCTAGTCGGATCGATATGTACAAAGAACAAAAACACACCTCCGCAGAAAAGACGTCGAAAGAATGCATGGTAAATTAGACAGCGATTTCCGGGATGAGATTTTCAATGGCGATCTGACTCCGCACATGACTTTTGTATTTACTTAGGGTAATGGCATGATGGAACACGCTATTAGTAGTTAATGTGTAATCAAATCTTCCTAGACAGTGACAGTGTTCAGTGTTTTGAATCCAGTTTCCAGCAAAGGCCAGTACGGCACTGAAATATGTATAGATGTCTTTGGGAACATTAAACAAAATAAAATCATGGATATCGCCAAACACATAAGAATATAGAGGAAAAGGAAAAAATGAAAGTAGATTGAAGATTTTAACAATAGCAAACCAGAGCTACTAAGTCAGAGCCCATGACGAATACACAGAAGCTGATAAAGAAGTTATAATGTGGGTTAAGGTGATAGTTGACCACATTTAGACTGGCTAGCAAGAGAGGCAGAAGTAGCGGCAGTTAAAGGAAACCCTGGAGAAATTTACAACACTGCAAGGAAAATATTCAGATGGTATTAACCAACTGACTGGATTTATCAAAATTAGGGTGGAAACCTCGCGAGTCGTGCGTGTGTGTCCATTCTACCCGTCCATGAGTGTGACATGTTGGTACCTATGACAGGTCTAGCAAACCTGTAGGGGATTTTTGGAATGTTGCTTATAACTATGGAGGGGAAGGGAGGAAGATGCTAGTCACATGCACGGGAGCTCCATTCTCCATGGCGCCTAACGGCAAAAGTGGGAGGACGAAAAGCAAAAGGAACAGTTCTCACCAACATTAATGATGGACGAAATACTCTGGGGAACTTCTGAATAGACCGGTCCCAAAAGATCCCCCAGATATCCAGTCTGCAGAAGTGGAGCTCGATATAAACTAAAATCTCAGTTGATTTCGTTGGTATGAGACATTGGCGCCCTTTCCCCCTCGCATATCCTATGTTGAGGACATCGCTGTCAACACCAGCATTTACGACTGTTGATTACGCTCAGTAGTTTGCTTTCTGAGCGACCGGCCCACATACCCTGTAGTAACGAACGCAACGCTATCCCTACCTCGTGCAGGTGCGTTACCCTACGTGGAATATACGGGATTACGGAGAAAGTCGTTAACACCTTAGCCATGGAGTTCGGCCAGAAAGCCCCCTAACTGAGAGGAATGAGAAAAGCTATCAATTTACTGAAGGATGGTAAAGCTGCCGGTCCAGATGGTATTCAAGCAGAAGCTATTAAACATACCAGCAGCTGGAGAAAAGATATCTTGTGAAGTTGTCAAAGATAGATCTGCAAGGAAGACGTCAGTTCCTAGGAAAATATTAAGCAGGATCATTCTGGAGAGAATAAGAGATGCCATTATCAAACAAATATAGTATGTCCCGAAAAGAATGCCTTCATTCACGATCAATTATTTTGAAAACTGTCTGTTGCATCGTTATGAAATTTTTCCAGCCGTCTTATATTTACCCCCACCCAAGGAATATGTCTTTGATAGGCCCAAAAACAACTTAAATCATCGAAAGTGGAGACATTTCTTTGATGTTTTGCTGAAAAACTAGTGATTTCTCGCTAACAAATTTATGTTTACAATAATGAAAGCCCCGCCAATTCAGATGACACACAAGGCGTATCCGGATTTGTATGAGAGTGGGTGCAATGAAAGAAGTAGCTTAAAATTGACAGGGTCAGCTGCATTGCACCGGGTTTTTATCCCATATGGCTCAGTTTCTTTCCGCAGCGCGGAAAGCGTCGCACAAAGCGCGAACTCCGTACCTCCAGCGACGACCCTAGAGAGTCTCCGAAAATATTCACTCGTGAAATGAAGGACGCGGCCCGGAATCGAACATACAACCTTCGGAGCCCGAGTCAGACGGCTTGACCACTTCACCACGGAGAATCCCGAGAGGGGTGCAATGTGTAATATTAGTAAAGACAGAGAATTTACAGAGGCATGGGGTAAATAATTTGTAAATTAACAGGAAAGTAGAAGGAATATATTTCTTACCTTATTTTTCATGACCTTCTTGTTTCTTCAGCTGCTGGTTAATAATGTGTACACAAGTATTCGTGTTAGCTTTGTATATTGAGTTCGTGAAAGCTTCCAAATATCTGTGCGTTAATGTGTGTATGGAGTAACCAGAAATGATACCGCAATTTAGTCATCATGTTTCCATTTGTAAGGATCTGTTCAGCTGTCTGTGTAGTTTGTTCACACGTACACATGGGTGACAGACCCGCTTTGAGTCTTCGTGAAAAATTGTCTACTCTGCTGTTTACCGTTCACAGACGGAACATGATTACCTGTTTTGCACTATGAAAATAGTTGTCAGTGTCTCTGTAGTGGGCTTTCTTCTTAACGACCACATAGTTGGTCTTCTTTTCATTGAAGTTTATAGATTGATTCGTATGCACGTGTGTTGTCCCCTAATTTGACAACGTGTTTGCTCTCACGTTTCTTGTTATGCCACAATATGTCAGTTTCCATCGCAATATTACTCTTCTGTTGGTATTCAATGTATGTTATATACTGTGTCAGATGCTTTGTTTTAAAAGCTTCTTAATACACTGGTTCAGTTCTGGCCATGAGCTCCACATTTGTAATTCTGTCATTTTAGTTCCTTTTATTTTGCCTAGTCAACAATTAACGAATGTTTGTAGTTTATTTCCAATAATATTAGTGGTCATTTTAAGTCACTTTCCATGTTTCTGATCCACACAGTTCTACAGATTTAACTGATTCAGTGCCAAACAAAAGGGTTTGGCCCAAGAAGAAATTAATGGTAGAAAATGGGAAGTAGGGGTGTGTCATAATAATAATTTAAAAACTGTTAATATGGTAGCACATAGATTGTATTATATATCAAATTAAAGGGCATTGCGCAAGGAACACGTTGGTATTGCTATTGTTTAGAAATGTAATAATATTAGCAGATGTTGTAAAAAAAATTGAAGACAGGGTTGACAATTACGTAAAATTTCCACTTACCAAGGCGCTACTGCTCCAACGCGATTTATAATCCAGTGAAACTTACTGAATTTTGATAACTACACCACTTTGCTAAACTAATATCACTAGAATGGCTCCTTAACACCAGTAAATCACAATAAAAGCATCATATTTTGAAACGCATCATTGCCACATGAAATGAAAAATGTCAGATAATAACGAGACAGGTTGTGACCATTTTCTGCTGAGAAACATAATATGTACACTAGTTTTTAGTTAGTTATAATTATTATTCTTTTAAATTTAATTATTTAAATACTCCTTAAATACTTTGTGATAGGCAAAGCAAACATTAGGGGCACAAGTGTGGCCCATTAGCTAATTCAACATGATGACAAACTTTCACGGTTAGCGGCTAACCAGCTTAGGTAGCCGGTTAGTTTTGTTTACATTCATAAATAATTAATTTTAACCGAAGAACCACATTTAACACATGCTATCAGTTTAGAATCGTTCACAAAGTCTTTAAATCAAAATAACTACAATCTAACATTGTTTAAAACTATTATCTAATGTAAATATGTGAGGCCGAAAATCAAGGCTGTTGCCGTTGTCAAATAGGAAAAGTAAACACAACTTTAACTAAGAATTTTTCCTCAATATTCATTCATTTTCGGTCTCTCGTGGCCTGTGTGTAAATGAAAAACCCTCCTGCGAAAAACATCATTTCGGGGCATTAAAATTAAGCTAGGTTCGCAAACAAGCAAACTGCCAAGATCTTGTCAATACAGTGACGAAGGGGCAAAAAAGTTGAGACTGTTTGTCAACTGAGTGACTGTTGGCATCGAATCAGTTAATGTTATAATTGAATATTCTATTTAATTTCTTTTGACTTCCACAAATATCCTGTTGCTATAAAAGCTCCTCTTGTCTTAGCATTCTTCTTTTAATATCTGTATATGCTCACCCTTCTGTGTTTACATTGCTACCTAAATAGGTGTATAATTCTGCCTCAATATCTGTTTATGCTCACCCATCTGTGTCTACATTGCTACCTAAATAGGTGTATAATTCTGCTTCAATATCTTTGACTTTCCCTATGAATTTTGAGATCTAATTGTTGTGGCAATGTCATCAACGAAGTCCAAATTATCGAGTTTCAGTGCACAAGCAGACATTGTTGGGACCAAATTTGCCTAATTTTTAAATGCTCACAACTTTCAAGTTAGAAGCTCACAAAGTAGAATTCTTGCTCATAAGCAACAGTTTACAAGGAATATTTGTGACAAGATTCTATTGTTTTTCTCTCCAATTGAAGACATTATTGAATGTATGAAAGTGGGAAACAGATACAACAAAGAATGGCTGCTGTTATAAGTATTGCATTAACTTTAATGTTTGTATGATGTGTGACACAAGTAATACAGATTTTCCACAAAGCTGAACCAATATCAATACACTGTGATTGATTGATTGATTTTTTGATTTTTAATGGAGACTTGAGGAATAACATATCAGAAATCATGTCTTGAAGTAATCATAAGACATTTTGTATCATTAATCATGATTAGATATTATCTTGAAAAACAAAATATCAAATTCATTTATTTATTTTATTGTTGCATACATATGTAACTTACAAATCCTTTCAGATTGAAAGGTGGAGAATAAACTACCATCAAAGTCAAGGAAGAACAACCTGCAGTCTGTGTAGGTCAAGGTAAGATTAAGTGCAATATAATAGTAACAGTTAGTTGAATATCCTTTACAGGATGTTGGAGTCAACCCCAGCATTTGCTGGCTGGTTTTGATTTACTAAATAATTTTACATTGAGTAGTTTGCCTTTGCTTTCTGAATGGCCAAAGCCTTATGCCATCGAAGTCAACACAATAGCAAAATATAAATCTACTCAGTCACTGGGAAAATATGGTCATAGGTATGACTGAGTATCCATGGGATCATTGCCAACTTTTATAAAACAGTACTTAGTTGTCCATTCATCATTAAAGACATGGCATTCTTCAATCTTATGTTTTTTTAGTGACGCTCATTGTTTTAATAACATTCTAACAGTTAGAATTTTACAAAACTTTAAAAAGGAAATGAAACAAAACCTTATTCCGGCTGTGTGTGAAAATAAAATATTCGGAAAACAAGGAGTAGACTCGGAATGAATTTCCGAAATATATCAATACTACAAAAAATAAATTAATTTGAACATTTTTTTGGTTTTTTCGCATATCCATTTCATGACATAGCTGTCAACATCAGCATCTTTCAGCTGATTGTTGATTTCTTGACAAGATTAGACTCAGTAGTTTGCCATTGCTTTCTGAGCAACTGTAAGCTGCCAACACGGTGAGAACCGCTACCGATTATCACACAGGTTACGTTACTCATGAGAATATACGGGATTACAGAGAAAGACGTTAACATTGTAAATGTGGAAATAATTTAAAATGGCAAAAAAATTTTTAATTAACTATTTTCTTGCAAAATAAATCATTTTATTCACCGAAGAAATATCTGTTTTTCATAAAATCATCCTTATTAAATGTTTACATGTCGATAAATATTTCTTTATATTAAAATCAGTAAATTTGCATATTAGCATACATTAGGAAGGTCAAGGACTGTTTACAAAAATAAAACATTAGAAAGAAATTTTATCACAAATGTTAAAACAACATTAGCCTAGATCATACATGAGCTTAGATTATACATCAGCTTAGATCTTACATCAGCCTTCATCATTCATCATTCATCAGCTTAGATCATACATCAGATTAGATCATACATCAGATTAGGTCATACATCAGATTAGGGTATACATCAGATTAGATCATACATCAGATTAGATCATACATCAGCCTAGATCATACATCAGATTAGATCATACATCAGCCTAGATCATACATCAGCCTAGATCATACATTAGATTAGATCATACATCAGCCTAGATCATACATCAGCCTAGATCATACATCAGCCTAGATCATACATCAGATTAGATCATACATCAGATTAGATCATACATCAGATTAGATCATACATCAGCCTAGATCATACATCAGATTAGATCATACATCAGCCTAGATCATACTTCAGATTAGATCATACATCAGCCTAGATCATACATCAGCCTAGATCATACATCAGATTAGATCATACATCAACCTAGATCATACATCAGATTAGATCATACATCAGATTAGATCATACATCAACCTAGATCATACATCAGCCTAGATCATACATCAGATTAGATCATACATCAGCCTAGATCATACATCAGATTAGATCATACATCAGATTAGATCATATATCAGCCTAGATCATACATCAGCCTAGATCATACATCAGATTAGATCATACATCAGATTAGATCATACATCAGCCTAGATCATACATCAGCCTAGATCATACATCAGCCTAGATCATACATCAGCTTAGATCATACATCAGATTAGATCATACATCAGCCTAGATCATACATCAGCCTAGATCATACATCAGCCTAGATCATACATCAGATTAGATCATACATCAGCCTAGATCATACATGAGCAAATTTATCATTCTTCTTCTCTAACTTTCATTCACTTGAAATTGATTGTCTTTAGCTGCAATGTTTTCCTGTTTGATTACACATACACATCTTTTTAATACCTTGTATAGTCATGAGGCTATCCAATATTTACTTTTTTGTTTCAGAAACACACTCATGGTCTTCAAGTAGTCCTTACCTCTCCATACAAGAACATTCACTAAAGTGGACATATAACAGCATAGACATGAAGATTGTGAAACAAGAACTATCGGGTGTTCTGTGTGAGGACAGGAGTCACAGCTTCAGTAAAATGGTAGACATAGCTGGGGGTAGCATCATTCAAGAAATGGCAGGGAACAGCAACTCAGAATCATGAATGGTTGAGAACAGTTGTAAGGCATCAGTAAATCATGAAAATTGTTGTCAAATGTCAGAAAATGTGTCTTCTTTTGCTGGAACTGGTAGTCTGAAGAAACATAAGAGAACACATACAGGAAAGAAACCTTACAAGTGTGATGATTGTGGTGCTTCTTTTATTCAAATAAGCACTTTGAAGTGTCATATGAGAAAACATACAGGAGAGAAACCTTGCAAGTGTGATATTTGTGGTGTTTCCTATACTATAACTAGCAATCTGAAGGCCCATAAGAGAATGCATACAGGAGAGAAACCTTACAAGTGTGATTATTGTGGTGCTGGTTATGCTTGTGCTAACAGTCTGAAGTACCATAAGAAAACACATACAGGAGAGAGACCTTACATGTGTGATGATTGTGGTGCTTCTTTGATTGAAATTAGAGCTTTGAAGCATCATATGCAAAGACATACAGGAGAAAAACCTTACAAGTGTGATGATTGTGGCTCTTCTTTTACTTATGCTAGCAGTTTGAAGTACCATATGAGAAGACATACAGGAGATAAACCTTACAAATGTGATGATTGTGGCTCTTCTTTTACTCAACTTGGCCATCTGAAGGCCCATAAGAGAACACATACAGGAGAGAAACCTTACAAGTGTGATGTTTGTGGTACTTCTTTTACTAAACTTGACCATCTGAAGGCCCATAAGAGAACACATACAGGAGAGAAACCTTACAAGTGTGATATGTGTGGTGTTTCCTTTACTGGACCTAGCACTCTGTATGTCCATAGGAGAACACATACAGGAGAGAAACCTTACAAGTGTGATGATTGTGGCACTTCTTTTACTCAACTTGGCCATCTGAAGGTCCATAAGAGAACACATACTGGAGAGAAACCTTTCAAGTGTGATATTTGTGGTGTTTCCTTTACTGAACCTAGCAATCTGAAAGTCCATAGGAGAACACATACAGGAGAGAAACCTTACCAATGTGATGATTGTGGCTCTTCTTTTACCCAACTTGGCCATCTGAAGGTCCATAAGAGAACACATACTGGAGAGAAACCTTTCAAGTGTGATATTTGTGGTGTTTCCTTTACTGAACATAGCAATCTGAAAGTCCATAGGAGAACACATACAGGAGAGAAACCTTTCAAGTGTGATGTTTGTAGTGTTTCCTTTACTGATCCTAGCAATCTGAAAGTCCATAAGAGAACACATACAGGAGAGAAACCTTACCAATGTGATGATTGTGGCTCTTCTTTTACCCAACTTGGCATTTTAAAGGCCCATAAGAGAACACATACAGGAGAGAAACCTTTCAAGTGTGATGTTTGTGGTGTTTCCTTTACTGATCCTAGCAATCTGAAAGTCCATAAGAGAACACATACAGGAGAGAAACCTTACCAATGTGATGATTGTGGCTCTTCTTTTACCCAACTTGGCATTTTAAAGGCCCATAAGAGAACACATACAGGAGAGAAACCTTTCAAGTGTGATATTTGTGGTGTTTCCTTTACTGAACCTAGCAATCTGAAAGTCCATAAGAGAACACATACAGGAGAGAAACCTTACCAATGTGATGATTGTGCCTCTTCTTTTACCCAACGTGGCCATCTGAAGGTCCATAAGAGAACACATACAGGAGAGAAACCTTACAAGTGTGATGTTTGTGGTACTTCTTTTACTAAACTTGACCATCTGAAGGCCCATAAGAGAACACATACAGGAGAGAAACCTTACAAGTGTGATATGTGTGGTGTTTCCTTTACTGGACCTAGCACTCTGTATGTCCATAGGAGAACACATACAGGAGAGAAACCTTACAAGTGTGATGATTGTGGCACTTCTTTTACTCAACTTGGCCATCTGAAGGTCCATAAGAGAACACATACGGGAGAGAAACCTTTCAAGTGTGATATTTGTGGTGTTTCCTTTCCTGAACCTAGCAATCTGAAAGTCCATAGGAGAACACATACAGGAGAGAAACCTTACCAATGTGATGATTGTGGCTCTTCTTTTACCCAACTTGGCCATCTGAAGGTCCATAAGAGAACACATACAGGAGAGAGACCTTTCAAGTGTGATATTTGTGGTGTTTCCTTTACTGAACCTAGCAATCTGAAAGTCCATAGGAGAACACATACAGGAGAGAAACCTTACAAGTGTGATGATTGTGGTGTTTCTTTTACTTATGCTGGCAGTTTGAAGTACCATATGAGAAGACATACTGGAGAGAAACGATACAAGTGTGATATTTGTGGTGTTTCCTTTACTGAACCAAGCAGTCTGAAAGTCCATAGGAGAACACATACAGGAGAGAAACCTTACAAGTGTGATGATTGTGGCTCTTCTTTTACCCAACTTGGCCATCTGAAGGTCCATAAGAGAACACATACAGGAGAGAGACCTTACATGTGTGATGATTGTGGTGCTTCTTTTAAGTTTGCTAGCAATCTGAAGTGCCATATGGGAATACATACAGGAGAGAAACATTACATGTGTGATGATTGTGGTGCTTCTTTTCAGTGTGCTAGTAATCTAAAGTACCATATGGGAATACATACAGGAGAGAAACATTACATGTGTGAATGATTGTGGTGCTTCTTTTAAGTGTGCTAGTAATCTAAAGTACCATATGGGAATACATACAGGAGAGAATCCTCACAAGTGTGTTTATTGTGGTGCTGCTTTTGCTTTTCCTATCCGTCTGATCTGTGTGATAGTTGTGATGCTTCTTTTAAGCATCTTAGCCATCTGAAGTACCATAAGAGAATACATACAGTAGAGAATCCTTATCAGTGTGATGATTGTGGTGTTTCTTTTACTCATGCTGGCAGTTTGAAGTACCATATGAGAAGACATACAGGAGAGAAACGTTACAAGAGTGATATTTGTGGTCTTTAGTAAACCTCGCAGTCTGAAGGTCCATAGGAGAACACATACAGGTAAGAAATCTTGCCAGTGTGATGATTGTGGCACCTCTTTTACTCAACTTGTTTTTTTGGGGGGACGTGATTGCTTTGTGCCTGTTTATAGCAGAGCTGTGTTCTTGCGCCGTTAGGCAGAGACATCCGACTTCTGTGGGCATTTGTTGACCGGGTTAACCTTCCTGGGAGTTTTGTAAGACATTTGACTCTCACTGTTGTGGTGTTATTCCCCCATCCCAGCTGGCCCGATTAGAACAGCCGAAGACATAACGATCAGCCTTCAAAGGAAGGCAGAGGCAGACTATGGGCATTCCCTGCCATCCAAGGAGGCTTCCATAATTGCAGAGCCAACACATAGCGCTCTGGTACTGGGCTCACTCAAGGAATCATCACGTCCTGCACATGGCTGCTTAGCCTCACTTCCATATATTGGGCCCTTCATTCACCACAGGCTGTTCCTCCGGAAACCAGAAGAATCCAGTCTGCAGATAACATCCACACAGTGAGCTTTCGATTTGGACTTTCCACGTAATGGATTTGCTAGCCAAGCAATATTCCATTTCATGCCTCTGGGACGCTTTTGTTACCGACATACCTGTGGTATGAAGTGTGGCAGTCTAAATACTTCTTCATGCACCTTTAGATGCCAACCTGAATGTAGTTAAAGTAAGCTGCAGTCAACTTGAGCTTGTTGATATCTCCATAGAGCTTGTCCTCAAATGAAGCAGGTGTGGGCTAAAATATCTTTCTCTGTTCTGCATATATTGGGCACTCTTGTAGCAAATGTTTAGCTGTCATTTTACCAGTTCCACAATTACATTCATCAGGTATCTCCTATCTTTAGTTTATTGAACAAGTGGTATTTCAGCCTGTTATGTCCTGTGCGGAGTCTGAAGATTGCTACTTGTTCTCTTCGGTCGAGTTTGTAATATGCATCATCCTTCTGGTGGCCTGGATGCTCTGATTCCCATTTGGTTCTATAAGTGCTTTTTATAAACCTCCTTGCCTCATTATAGGTTATGTCTATGTCAGGCTGTGGTAGTCGTCCGCCCTCTTTTGCTAGTCTGTCAGCCTCTTCATTTCCAGGTATACTGCAATGTGATGGGATCCACTGTATTACAACTTTTTTGGATTTCTGGCATAGACCATGGAAGTGCTGCTCTTAGGTCAGCTAGTTCTGTGCTGTTTTTGCTCTTCAGTATTGAGACAGCTGACTTTGCATCTGTGAAGATAGCTATTTGCTTCTCTTTATTTTCCTCCATCAAGAGCATTTCTGCTGCAGTTTTCAAAGCCTCTACCTCTGCTTTGAAGTTACTTGAAAATTTTCCAGTTGCCACTGACTATTTTTTCACTCCTTTTTTTTAAATTAGGAGAATTTCTCTTCCTCCATTTTCTATTGAATTTTTGGCTGATCTGTCCAATTGCTACTTTGGTAATGTTCTTTTATGTAGTTTAGAGCGATTGTTCTTCTTTCTGTTTCATTCTGAGTGTCTTTTTCTCAATACCAGGAATGTTTTCTATCATCTCAGGCAGTTGCTATGTTAAGTTGCTTGATATGTTAAGTATAGGATCTGCCCGACCGGAAAGGTTAACCCGGTCAACAAATGCCCGCAGAAGTCAGATGTGTTGGCCTAACGGCGCAAGAACGCAGCTCTGCTGTAAACAGGCACAACGCAATCACGTCCGGAAAAAAAACTCCGGATGAACGCAGAAGAAGAATAAGAAGAAGGATCTGCCCTAATCTTTTGTTTTGTAGTTTCTACAAAGTTGCTACGCTTCAGTCTTCCCTTTCCAAAACCATTAAACCTGTTATACATAGGGTGGTCTGTCAATCTTCTAAATTTTTCTGTTTGTTGCTGGGCTCTGCTATCTCTTCTATCCTGCATTGGTTGTAAACGAGTGATCTATTGTAGTTCATTAATAGGCGTTGTCTTCAGGCTTCTAGTTATGATTCGCATTCCTTGATTTTTGACTCTACTTATTTTGTTAAAGTTTGACTTAGCTGCTGTTGCCCAAGCTGCGATGCCATATTCCAGTACTGGCCTCACCCGTCCAGTATATAACTTCTTGAGAACTTTCTCATCTGCTTCCCCACGTTGTACCAGCAAGCTTTTTCATGATTGCCATTCTTTGCCTTGCTCTTGTTCGATTTTTCTCAACCTGTGTCTTCCATGTCAGGCGACAATCAAAGGTGACTCCTAGATAGTTTGGATTTTCTTCATGGCACAATATTTTTCCATTCAATACCAGTTTAGGTTGCTGAGTTTTATTTGAGAGGGAGAACACTGCATGTTGTTTTCTCCTCACTTATCTTCACTAGCCATGTTTTGGACCAGTCCTCTAGCGCTAATAAGGCTTGCTGAATTCTGCTGTTAGCTGTACTAATATATTCTTCAGACATCCATATGGCTAGGTCATCTGCAAAGGAGGATGTGTGTACTCTGGCTGGAAAATTTTCCGTGATGTCATTTATATATGCTAGGAATAATAGTTGGTGAAAGAACTCCTCCTTGGGGGACACCTTGCTCCAACAGCATCGTTTTGCTGGTTTGTCCTTGTACTTTTGTCCTGGCAGTTCTGTTCTCAAGGTAGTGGCTGATCCATTTATACATTTTCCCACAAACATGCATTTTTTGCAGTTTTACTTTCAGTCCTTCCTTCCATACTTTATCAAATGCTTTTTCTAAATCTATCCAGACCACTAGTGTGTGCTTTTTCTCTTGGAAGGCATCCTCTATTTCCGGAGCTATATAGGTTATTTGATCTTCAGTGGATCTGTACTTTCTGAATCCTGCTTGGTGTGGTGTTAAAGAGTTGGTTTTCTTCCAGATGACATGTTAGCCAAAACATTGATAATGCGTTTCAATAATTTTCCTACACAGCTAAGTAGACTAATAGGCCGATAGCCGTTTGGTTCTTCCAGGTATTTTCCTTTCTTTGGGACTGGTATTAGTATAGCTTCCTTCCATGCCTGTGGGACTATTACTCTCTTCCAGCTGTAATTTAGGACTGCTAGTAGTTTCTTTTTTGCCTTAGTGCCTAGTACTATTAGCATTTCATTTGTGATTCCATCCTTTCCTGGTGATTTCTTCTTTTTTAGGGTATTCATTGCCTGTTCCATTTCTTCCATTGTTAGATTTGCCATCATATATTCTGCTGCTGTCTCTGTATATCTATGATGTATCTGTTTATCTTTGATTGCTTTCTTCTGTTCGGTTGTAATATCAATGTGGTTTGCACTAGCATAGTGTTCCATTAGTGCATTTGCAGCCTTTTTTCCTGTAAGCAAGGCATTTCCTTGTTTAATTGTTATTTGTTTGTTTCTAGGTCCTTCATTGTTCATGGCTTTCCCTAGTTTCCATAGTTTGTTTCTATCCCTGTCAAAGTTCAGGTTTTCTGTTTTTTTCCCTCCAACAATCTCTTGTTGTTTGATTTACTGTTCTTTTATATTTTGCCGAGATGGCTTTGAGAGAGATGTTCGCTTCAGTTGTTTTTCCTCTCTCTGCTGTCTTCCTGGCATCTTCAACTTTGTCCTCCAAAATTTGTAGTTCTTCAGTCCAGTATGGTTTGTAATTTTTCCTCACTCCTCTTGGAATAGACTCAGTGGCCGCCTGTATTATTGCTCTGTTTAGACTTTCCACCATTTGCTTCATGTTGCCATATCGTGTATTTATGTTTTCACAATATTTGTCTGTTAGTATGGCAAATCTGTCCCAATCTTCTCATTTGTAATTCCAGCGGGGCAAAGGCTTGTGCTCCTGTGGAACATACTCCATATTCATTACAAGCTTGATTGATCTGTGATCACTACCTAATAATTGGTCAAGCACATGGCGATCGATTTTGTGAAGGATGTCTCGTGTGCAGAAAGCTAAGTCTGGAGTAGAAGTGGTAAACCATCTTCTGGAGTATAAGCTCGGTGTGTCATCCGCTTTGTTGAGTAGATGGAGATTTGAGTCTATTTCCCAGTCCTCCACTTCATCTCCTCTTTTGTCAGTATCTGGGTTAACCCATCTTTCTTAATGACTATTAAAGTCTCCGACAATAATGCAGTTTGTGTCAGTTACTTTCATGTTTGAGAGTGTAAGGTCCTTGTCTGCTGGGCCATACAGATTGTAAATTCTTATTTTCATGTCCTTTATCATTATATCAACACCTATAATTTCTGTTTGGTTGTCAGAGATCACAGATACTTCGCTGCAAGGTATTGTACTTCAGGTAAGTATTAGAACTCCTCATTTGTGTCCTTCGCGGTCGAAACGGGTGGCCTGATATCCTGACTGAGAATCTGCGATTGGCGTTGAGGTGTGTCTCTTAAATGCATGCCACGTCTATTCTATCTTTATGAAGACACTTTGTTAGAGAGACTTTTTTGTTATAAACTCCTTCGGCATTCCACTGTAATATGTTGAGTGTCCAGGGTGTTTGGTCAATAGCTCTTAACCTACTCCTCTGTGCCTTGACTCCACAGCACAGGGGAAGGTGACCACCAGTAGTCATGGGTGGACACCCTCGAGGCAGGCGGCCCGGCACTATCATTGCCTGATGGGACTTCATGGGATTAGCACCATAACGATTAATTTTAATTTGTGACATCATGAATTAAGTTACGTTGCACTGCTTTGTCAAGCCTGTGGCTCAGTAATCCGATTTCGACAAGCATTTTTCGGGGTGCTTTCCCTGGCCTTTGACTGTCCCCAGTCTACCTACAAGGCAGTAGGTTTGTGTGTCGCTTGGTCTGGTTCCGCTCCCTTGACCTGTCTGACATGGGTGACCCTACCAGTAGCTGTGCTACTGTCGGCATAGCTCTTGGGGTCATTGGAACACTCAAGCCCCTCTACCTTGTCACGGTGGACACATGGCAGAGGGGGAACCTAGCAGTCTGAAAGTCCATAGGAGAATACATACAGAGAGAGAGAAACCTTACAAGTGTGATGATTGTGGTACTACTTCTACTCAACTTGGCCATATGACGGTCCATAAGAGAACACATATAGGAGAGAAATCTTACAAATGTGATGATTGTGGTGTTATGTTTACTCACGCGAACACTTTGAAATACCACAAGACAATACATACAGGAGAGAAACTTTACATGTGTGATGATTGTGGTGGTTCTTTTATTCAAATTAGCACTTTAAAGTATCATACTGCGAAGACATACAGTAAGGAAACCTGAAAGTGTGATAATTTCGGTGTTTCTTTTAATCACACTGGCAGTTTTAAATACCACAAGGCAACACATACAGCAGAGAAATCCTTACAAGTGTGATGGTTGCGATGCTACTTTTACTCAATTTGGCAATCTGAAGAGACATCGTCATGTGGCCTGCCAGCTGGTTTAGGCGTTCATGTCTCTTCACAGCACCAAAGAATGCTAATTGTCTGTGTCTTATAGTTGTGTGTCATGTTCTAGTGTCATTAGCCTCTTCCAGGCAATCATTGCTAGTTACTCTGTCTTATAGTTGTGTGTCATGTTCTAGTGTCATTAGCCTCTTCCAGGCAATCATTGCTAGTTACTCTGTCTTATAGTTGTCATGTTCTAGTGTCATTAGCCTCTTCCAGGCAATCATTGCTAGTTACTCTGTCTTATAGTTGTGTGTCATGTTCTAGTGTCATTAGCTTCTTCCAGGCAATCATTGCTAGTTACTCTGTCTTATAGTTGTGTGTCATGTTCTAGTGTCATTAGCCTCTTCCAGGCAATCATTGCTAGTTACTCTGTCTTATAGTTGTGTGTCATGTTCTAGTGTCATTAGCCTCTTCCAGGCAATCATTGCTAGTTACTCTGTCTTATAGTTGTGTGTCATGTTCTAGTGTCATTAGCTTCTTCCAGGCAATCATTGCTAGTTACTCTGTCTTATAGTTGTGTGTCATGTTCTAGTGTCATTAGCTTCTTCCAGGCAATCATTGCTAGTTACTCTGTCTTATAGTTGTGTGTCATGTTCTAGTGTCATTAACCTCTTCCAGGCAATCATTGCTAGTTACTCTGTCTTATAGTTGTATGTAATGTTCTAGTGTCATTAACCTCTTCCAGGCAATCATTGCTAGTTACTCTGTCTTATAGTTGTGTGTAATGTTCTAGTATCATTAGCCTCTTCCAGACAATCATTGCTAGTTACTCTGTCTTATAGTTGTGTGTCATGTTCTAGTATCATTAGCCTCTTCCAGGCAATCATTGCTAGTTACTCTGTCTTATAATTGTGTGTCATGTTCTAGTGTCATTAGCCTCTTCCAAGCAATCATTGCTAGTTACTCTGTCTTATAGTTGTCATGTTCTAGTGTCATTAGCCTCTTCCAGGCAATCATTGCTAGTTACTCTGTCTTATAGTTGTGTGTCATGTTCTAGTGTCATTAGCTTCTTCCAGGCAATCATTGCTAGTTACTCTGTCTTATAGTTGTGTGTCATGTTCTAGTGTCATTAGCCTCTTCCAGGCAATCATTGCTAGTTACTCTGTCTTATAGTTGTGTGTCATGTTCTAGTGTCATTAGCCTCTTCCAGGCAATCATTGCTAGTTACTCTGTCTTATAGTTGTGTGTCATGTTCTAGTGTCATTAGCCTCTTCCAGGCAATCATTGCTAGTTACTCTGTCTTATAGTTGTGTGTCATGTTCTAGTGTCATTAGCCTCTTCCAGGCAATCATTGCTAGTTACTCTGTCTTATAGTTGTGTGTAATATTCTAGTGTCATTAGCCTCTTCCAGGCAATCATTGCTAGTTACTCTGTCTTATAGTTGTGTGTAATATTCTAGTATCATTAGCCTCTTCCAGGCAATCATTGCTAGTTACTCTGTCTTATAGTTGTGTGTCATGTTCTAGTGTCATTAGCCTCTTCCAGACAATCATTGCTAGTTACTCTGTCTTATAGTTGTCATGTTCTAGTATCATTAGCCTCTTCCAGACAATCATTGCTAGTTACTCTGTCTTATAGTTGTCATGTTCTAGTGTCATTAGCCTCTTCCAGGCAATCATTGCTAGTTACTCTGTCTTATAGTTGTGTGTCATGTTCTAGTGTCATTAGCCTCTTCCAGACAATCATTGCAGGTTACTCTGTCTTATAGTTGTGTGTCATGTTCTAGTGTCATTAGCCTCTTCCAGGCAATCATTGCTAGTTACTCTGTCTTATAGTTGTGTGTCATGTTCTAGTGTCATTAGCCTCTTCCAGGCAATCATTGCTAGTTACTCTGTCTTATAGTTGTGTGTAATGTTCTAGTGTCATTAGCCTCTTCCAGGCAATCATTGCTAGTTACTCTGTCTTATAGTTGTCATGTTCTAGTGTCATTAGCCTCTTCCAGGCAATCATTGCTAGTTACTCTTGTCTTATAGTTGTGTGTCATGTTCTAGTGTCATTAGCCTCTTCCAGACAATCATTGCTAGATACTCTGTCTTATAGTTGTGTGTCATGTTCTAGTGTCATTAGCCTCTTCCAGACAATCATTGCTAGTTACTCTGTCTTATAGTTGTGTGTCATGTTCTAGTGTCATTAGCCTCTTCCAGGCAATCATTGCTAGTTACTCTGTCTTATAGTTGTGTGTCATGTTCTAGTGTCATTAGCCTCTTCCAGACAATCATTGCTAGATACTGTCACGAATTTGCAGCCTTTACTTCCCAGAACAATTTTTGGTTCACTTTTGATGGGCCATGTAGAGGATCAACAGACGAACAAAACTGTTTTCCCTATATTCAAGGCTATACTGTCTTGACGTAAGCTTGCAAAACCTGCAAGTAAACAAACCACCATGAATGGCTTTCTATTTGGGAAGTTAATTTGACACCAGTACCAGTCACCCCCAGAGGTTATCAATCCAGCCAGACGGGAGGGCTGACTCAGGGGACTGAATAGTAATTAAAACCAACCAGGCATGACGCAAGCAAACCTGGTTTACCAACAGAGTTGTAAACTGGCTGTTGACCATGAGAATCTAATTGTTCCCTTGACATGACACCTGATAAGAATAGCTAGGAAATCGCCCAACCGCGATGGCTGACCCCATCTGGTAGAGACTAGAGGCGCAAGGTGTGAAATCACTGATAAGACTCAGTGGGCTAATAATTGTCAGACCCACAGGTGTGAAGGCTAGTGTGCATGCAGGAAGAATTTTTATGACTGGACAGACTTGGAGTTAATTGCAATTAACGTCAGGAGGAGATAAGAAGAATTTATGAATGGAATTTCTGGGAGATAAGTGTCTACTGCTAGGCTAGGTATAAAAACCCCTGCTAGACTTTTCCCCTTTAGATTAAGTCTGACTTCAGAACAGGTAGGAACTATCTCAATGTCGGTAGTCATACGCATGATTATTATGTTAGATTTCACTACAAAAGTTATTTCTTAGTTACTGATTTTCAGTCTATATATGATCTAGGTTATTGCAAGAACTATCATTGTCATAGGGTACTTGAGTGTTCTTTCTAAGTTCTGTGTTCAATATCATTGTGCTTCATGTATTACTCTTCTGAGAAGTAGAAACTTGTGAAAGGCAGATCTTGTCTGGGTATACTTTTAGGTGTCTTGGTAGATGCTTGTCATTTCTTTGTACACTATCGTAGTTGCCTGTTGGTGTGTGCATTTGTTGTACAGATTATAGTCAACTGACTATTTATTTAATTCTTACAACAGCAGTAACTAACTAGTGCAGTATGCTATGATGTTAAAGTATCATAATATGTCTAGTTTAATCAATATGTTTATGTGTATTGGATGTTTGATATATTGATTTGTCATATGCAAACTTACCAATATGAAGTGTTATGCTATTGTCTGCGCATTGGCACATTGGCCAATGATTGTGTTGGAAGCAGAGGGGTAATGGTACAGACATTACCCACAATTGGTAGTATAGGGTATATGGTGCTAAACTTTCTCAGTGTATTGTGGGCGTGCGTCCACGGTAATGCATGGAAACCTGGCACAGCTACTTGTCACGGCTTGTAAGCCCGGATGATCAGGCATTATTATAATACCCTTACCGACCCTGTGAGCTGCTAAACTAACATTGGACGGAGCGGCTGTACGACACAGAATTTCTGTATTAGCGACATGGACATGGGGCGGCAGAAATGTAATCATTACAGGCGTGTGAGACAATTGAAAAGCCCGTCCCAGACTAAAGACAGTAGGGAGAAGGAGGATGGTGAACGCAGTAGAGCTGGAAGATAAACTTGGCCAGACTGGTCATTGTATATGTTTGTGTTATGATATGTTTTAATTAGGATTGCGCTGATGTAGAACTGATATAACACATTCTTGACTTTCTTTCAAGCTCTCACAAGGAGCACCTATGTTATAGATCTCAAGAACGAGTTATGACTAGGGAGAGCCAGGACTGGCAGTCGTCAGAATACCGGCAAGCTGTTCTTTTGTGTGTGTCTACTGGAGAGTGGGGATCTGGACCACAGATCCAGATAGATCGAGTAACAAGTAAAGTTACGTAATGTTTGTCATCAATATCAATATGTATATGATTTCATCATCCTCATATTGACAATCATCCTATGTCTATTGTTATGATTAGTAAATAAATGTTGTAGTATTGTAACTCATAGTTCTGTCGTTATATTTTAATTCCAATTGTGCATACGTGTTGTGTGTGTACATTGGTGGGGGTTCACTTACACACCAAGGAAGGGAGCAGTCAGGGAGAAAAACCTGTACTGGAATAGTTGTCTTTACACTTTAATTCAGACGTAAAAATCTATTCTAGATAACCTTCTCCTTCCCATCCTTGGCGAATATTCAGCACAGTTCATTTTAATTTTGTAACGAGCCACTTGGAGCTGTACGTTGGATATTCATGGGCCTAATCTATAGTTCAGCCATATAGATTTTGTCCCTAGTCAGTTTCTGACTATTAGGGGTTGCTCGCCAGTGAAAAATACTTTCATCTAGCCGGTGGGGCACCCCGACTTCTGACAGATTGGGCTTCTCGTACGGTATTTGAATTCGGACTTCTCGCTTTCAATAGACTCCGGTACTAGACCCTAGACATACGATTTGAAAAGTTAACTCTTGTAATCTTCAGTCATCAAAATAGACTATCATCAAATGTAGCTAATTTTAGTTGAGGAAGTTACAGAGTACATATATAACTTTTCAAAAGTATAACAGATAAGAACTTATGAGAAAAATACCATCATCTATCATTTAGTGTTATCATTAATCATTTATTGATAATTTAACACTTTAATCATATTTACATTGATGTGTTTGATGATTTAACTGCTTGACTGATTTGCAATTTTATGCTCATATATGCCATGTTCATTTTGACATGTATGCAGTGCATTTTAATGTTTATTTAGGTAAATATTAATATTGATTACTGTGTAGTATATCTCTCACACTTACTTCACTGCTATCGCCAGGTACTATTTGAATATTATTTTCAGTTGTCTTTCACTGCTGAAGCTAAACTCTACACATTGGATAGCGTAGACTGTCAGTAGTTAACTCTTGTCTTTCTAGTAGATCTGATTTTTGATATATACATAGGAGCTAACCTGAATATAGTCATTAGCAATTATGTTCTTGCTTTACCGGAATCTTGAAGAGGATCTGAAGGCGCGCGCAGATTTCTCAGAGACCGCGAGAGGGTGGGGCATAAGAGAAGGCTTACAGGGAGAGCAACTAGAAACATATATCATAGCAGAGTTAAAATGGTGGGACCAAGAAGAAGATATTATGTTTAAAGAAAATGATGAGTTCCTTGAAGCACAAGAGCGTAGCAAAACTGAAGGAGTAAAGATGGAGAAAACGCATATGGAAACAGTCAATGTGGAGAAGCTAACCTTTCTAGCGGAACATAAGGTAGGAGATACGGATGCTCACCCAACCAGGAAGGAAGGGACATCTTTGCCACCCACCGCAGAATCAGAGTTAGTGGACCGGGAACTACAGGTTCTCATTCGACCCAGTCCTAAACGGAAAAGAGGGAAGAAAAAACGTGCCAAGGGCACTTCAAACAGTCACAAACGTGATAACTGTTTGCACCACGGCAATAGTCGTTTGACAGTAGAGGACCTTCAGGAAAACCACTTGACTGCTACGAGAAATGAATCTCGAGAGAAAGAGGAACTGAAGACAACCTTTAATGAGGTCGCAGGCAGAGACCTAGCCGATTCTCACATTCCCTTCGGTTCACAGAATCACGAAGTGGAATTACATCTGACTGAAATAGGGAGGAAGGAAGAAACGGAATCCCAGGTGAATTTCATTACTGCAACGCGGGAAGAATCACTAATTATCAGTTCAGATAATTTAACTGGTCCGCCAGTACAAGACTCCCAGGAATCTCATTTTACTTCAACGAGAGGTGAAACTCAAGAGGAAGATGACCTGAGGACATCTTTTAAGGAGGTCGGAGATCGAGAGGTAACCGACTTTATTATTCCCTTCAGCTCATATACCATTCAGCTATTTCACAATTCACTTGGTTAACTTGGATACTTATCTTTGTTTAACTGGTGATGGGACTTCCCGAGTTGTGTGATCTTGTGAAATAAATCAGAAATTGTTATTCTTTGTATCGGACATTAATGTAATTTACTGCTATGAATAATAGTACAATTATTGATATTTGCATAGTAAGCAAATAAAGTTGGTTGATTATGCTAAAGCTGAGTGGCTCTGTGATCGATGGCTGACTAAAAATGTCTTTGGTTCAATTACAGAAGTGGAGATAATAGAAAGGGAACTTTTTTTTCTTTGAAGATGGTAATGACAAACAACATAACTTATAGTGTTATTGATATGTTGCAGGATAATATTCTTTGAATATTTAAGTTTCATCTGTTAGGGTTTTCAAAACACTGTTCTCTTGGAGTGTGACCTGTAAAGCTGTGGTAACAGATGTCTCTTGACAAACTTGTATTTGATCAGCTTTCTATTACAGCTGTTCTCTTACAATAAAAGAAGGGGTTTTTGTAGTGGTGGTTGGAAGGCACGGCAGTGAAGTGACTAGCATGCTTGCCTGCTGGCCCGGGGATCAAATATTTGAATATGCATTAGTGCAGATTTTATTTTTTATTGACTTGGGCTTCAAAGTTCCAAAGTCAACCATCCTAAAACAGGTCGCAGGAAATGTCTGGGGAAGTAAAAGCAGCTCACTTGATATTAACCACATCACCCCTCGAGTGCTGATTGGTCTATTAATTGTAGGGCTGGCACCATATACCCATTCACCTCCTGAAAAGGTCCTTTACTTTAGTGACCTACTTGTAACGGCTTTTCTCTTTGTGCCTTGTCAGAACTTTGATACAACTCTACTTTCTGGAAACTCACAAACTTTTTCAAACTTATATATCTAGAAAAAAATGACGGCTGTTATCTTGGCCTTTGATCTGATTGAATGATAAGTATAACAGTTATATTTAAATGTATTGAGAAAATAATATTTTTTAATTTTCTGATGCACAATGTCACATTAATAAAAGTAAGTTGCATATCCTTTACAGGACGTCGCAGTCAACACCAGCATTTTTGCTGTTGTGATCACTTGGAAAAGTTTACGTTCAGTAGTTTGGTACGTCATGACAGATGAGAACTACCATTATTGCTTATAAAATGTCACGCATGTTGTAAGTTTTCAGTATTGGATCATCTGAGTAATCTTGAGCATCTGTCATACTGAATAAAATAGTTGTACAGAATAGTGTACACATTTCAAATGGTTTATTAATAATTATACAAAGGATGATTAACAATAGTGAGATTGTTTATTATAAATCCTCCAGAAGACTGAGCTTTAATTCTTAAGGCTGATGCACTGGTGTTTATTTCATCTACGCATCTGGTTCCCTATTGCTGATATAGCAGCCAGGGGCGCAGGGTTGATGGTCAGTGCCCACCCTTGCAATATGCACCCATGGCTTGTGCATTCATCATCTCTGGCAGCAAAAGTCCAACTCCTGATCTTCATGTGGCAGAACTGTTTGAACTAACAGCAGAAGGGTTGACGGCGAGTCTCTGGTGCCGTAAAACCAGACTCCTCTAGATATGTACTTATGTACATACATGCACAGACACGTGTGTACATAAATACATATATACACATCTAAACTCGAGCAAGACCACAGTGAATTCTAGCAAGAGTAAGGTGCTGAAGACGGAGGCAACCAGCCAGGAGTTGCACAAAAGCAATCAGGATACCACGTAAACACGCTATAAAAATATCTATTACTACAAAATTGTGTGGTCCCCAAGACATGTGCAGTACCGACCTTGTGCCTTGAAAGTGTCCAACCACAATGACTGGCGGTCTTTCTCAGATATCCTGTGGATCCATGTGACCTGAGAGTAGAACATTTGGCCATACCAAACAAAGGTTGAAAATAATGTACTGGAATGTATAGGGGGTCAGTAATTAAAAAGAAAGGAGTAAATATCTTGAACAAAGAACAAGTAGGTATATGTTGCTTGCAAGGAACTCACCTCAACAAAAACACAGATTTCAATTTAGAGGATACCAGAGCTACTGAACTGATCGAAAAGACAGGCAAAAGGGTGAGATACTGACCCTTGTAAAGAATAACATCACTGCTTCCCAAAGGGAAGTATACATGAAAGGGGCCGAGTATCAGACTCTTAAGAAACTTAAGACACGGTACAGATCTAGATCTGATCAATTACTGTTGTCCAGTGACCGCCTGCAGGCACTAGTATTAATACCATTGAAAGAAAAAATGATTGCGTGTAGCGATTGTAATAACCACTCACAGAGTTGAGACCATGATCACTTAGACCAGACAGGAGAGAGACTGATTAACAAGTCGTCTGACCCACATACCTTCTACTCGAGATCTTGGCACTCTATAACTACACTATGTTGAAAGCAAGCAGAGACAAACCCAGCCCAGTGCACCACAATAAACACCAGCACACAAAAGCCAAATTACAAAGGGTCAAGTTGCAGGCTAGACTGAAAAGCTTGCAGGAGAAAACAGTTACTGAACTTTGAAAGAGACACAAGGAAGGTGTGGAAGCTATTAAAACAACTTGAAGAGAACACAGGAAGCAACTCAAAGATTAAACTACTAAAGACGGAAACATCCTAGCAGGAAAGCAAGCAGCGAACCATTTTGCGAACTCATTTGTACAAAATAACAATATTGACATTAGCCAAGAGATTCGAGAGAAGTGGCAACATACAGGACACAATTAAATAGTACACGAGGCGCTGGATGAATCTATCACACTCAGTGAACTTGAGCTAGCAATATCAAAACTGAAAATGAGAAAGTCCCAGGAGCCGACGGTTTCTCCAATGAAATGATCAAGAACCTAGGAACAATGGTCACAGCAAAGCTGTTGCAGATCTTCATCAAATGCTGTATCTTAGGCAAAGTTCCAAAACCTGGAGAGAAGCAATATCTCTCCTAAAATCAGGGAAAGACAGCTCCAGTGCCTCCAGCTTACCAGCTGTCTCTGCAAAACAGTAGAGCGTGTCTGCATGTCACTTGTTGGGGTATTGTTATTAAATGTGATGTCTACAGGCTATATTGTGGCAGGTGTGGTGAAATGGACAACTCTCTCTCTCTCTCTCTCTCTCTCTCTCTCTCTCTCTCTCTCTCTCTCTCTCTCTCTCTCTCTCTCTCTCTCTCTCTCTCTCTCTCTCTCTCTCTCTCTCTTCGCTCTTCGCTCTCATTCACGTGGTTTGCTCACAATTTCACAATGCCTTCTAGCAGACGTTCAGAGGCACAGTAGAACTTCGATTTTCGTTGACTTTGGTTTCCGCCAAAAAAATTGCCTCGGATTTCGTCGGCGTGCCCACGTGGCCTCGCTGCTAATTTTGCGAAAACAACGGGACTCACTCTTTCTTCTGCTCGATTTGGCGTTTCTCGTTATGCGACCATCACTTGCTAATAATTTATGGCCTTTCCTTTTAGCCCCATCATGGGACCAAAGAAAGTTTTCAGAGCCAGCAGCCCTTCGAAGAAGAAAGCCAGGAACACGAACGAGTTGAAGAAGAAAATCATTGACAAATACCAGAGTGGCATTAATATTGCTGAAATCTGCCGCATGTACGGGAAGTCGCCATCCACGATATTTTACATTGTGGCGAAAAATGAAGCAATAAAACAAGCTAATGTAGCGAAGGGCGTGAATGTGCTAACGAAACAGATCGCAAACAATTGAAGATGTCGAACAGTTATTATTAATTTGGATAAATCAGAAACAGTTAGATGCCGATTCTGTTTCAGAGGCAATCATGTGTGAAAAGGTCAGACTGTTGTATGCCGATTTCATTAAGAAAATGCCTGGGACGATTGCTAGTGTACTGAAAGATTTAAAGGCCAGCAGAGGGTGGTTTGAAAAATCCAAGAGGCAAACTGGTATACAAAAAGGCAAGATCAAGAAGGGATTTGACCCCAGATAGTGCCTTGATACCTAAGGTCCTTATGGAGGTGGGGGGGGGGGGGGATTCCTCTCCTCTTTGAAACTATAATATCTGCACTTCTCTCCCTCCCTTCCTCGCCGTCTTCCTTACGCTAAGAAGAGTCTTCAGAAAGGTAAACGCATTGTTAAATATTCATTCCTTCTTTACTGGTCTAGTTCGTGTTCTAATCTATACTTTCAATTTCCACTTCTGTGATCAATACATGCTAATTTATATCTGGTATTATGTTGTTTAAGTCCCCGCTAATCACTGGTATCATGAAGGCTAATAGACTACAATGGCTGGGGCATATAGAAAGAATGGAAGACAATAGGGAAACAAAACTCGCTTACACTCAGGAAATAAATGACCGTAGACCCCGAGGTAGACCAAGAAGACGGTGGAGAGATAATATATATACAGACCTACAAGCACTTGGAATCAACGACTGGCAAGAGAAGGTCAACCAGGGAGACGAATGGAGACGGATTGTATCTGCAGCAAAGAACCTCAATGGCTCGGAACGCTGAAGAAGGAGAAGAAGATTATGTTATATGTCAACTCCGTGGCGTGGTGTTACGGACACACTACGTAATCTCAACTAATCTTACATACTCGCGTTCGAAACACAGCTGCAGGCGTTTTGGTAGCAGACCACCTTACGTTGGTTTGTTTTTTACGAAATGGTATGGGTGCCGGTCGTTCAGAAAGCAATGGCAATCTTTTTGTTTCATATCCTTTTACAGGACATCGGTGTCAATACCAGCATCTTTCAGCTGTATGTTGATTTCTTGGCAAGATTACGCTCAGTAGTTTGCCATTGCTTTCTGAGCGACCGGCTCACATGCCCCGTAAGTTACCGATGCGATTCGAACCACTGCTGATTCTCACCGTCATCACGTTACCCACGAAAGTATACGAGATTACGGAGAAAAGTCGCTAACCTCTAAGCCACGAAGCCCGCAATGGCAAACTACTGAACGTAAATTTGCCAAGACATCACAACAACAACAAATGCTGGTGTTGACTGCGACGTTCTGTAGAGGATATGCAACTAAGTATATTATATTGTTTCGGTAATGCTGCTGGCCATTATAGAGTGCAGTACCCATCGTTTAGTATTTATACGCGCTTTCCCAGTTGGTTGAAACATGGCGGCTTGTCTACGTTGAATGCCGGACTCAATATTCAATTTGATATTGCTTATGACTGAGAAGTTTTCCGGACAGTTGTTATGGGATCGACGTTCTGCAAAGGACATGCTACTGAATGATTGAATGTTGAATATTGGACTCCATCATTCGGTCACCGTTTATTGGTGTTGAACATCGTCTTAATATCTCACTGATCTCTGCTCTCTAATCTCTATCATTGGCAAAAGAAAGAGCTGTATCTGTATGTATTGATTTGCTGGAGTTATAGTCTGTCCGGAAATTAATGCCGTCATTCACGATCAATTATTTTGAAAACTGTCTGTTGTATCGTTATGAAATTTTTCCTGCCGTCTTATATTTACCCCCACCCAAGAAATGTCTTTGATAGGTCCAAAAGCAACTTAAATCATCGAAAGCTGCGACATTTCTTTGATGTTTTGGGGAAAATGTAGTGAATTCACGCTAACAAACTAGTCTTACAGTAAACCACGTTATTTCTGGTAAGGACACAAGTACAAAGTGTAGCCAGATTCGTATGCGAGTGGGCGCAATAAAAAAATTAGCTTAAAAGTTGACAGGATTGACTGCATTGCACCGGGTTTTTATCCCTTATGGCTCAGTCTCTTTCCTAGGGCGGAAAGCGTCGCACAAAGCACGAACTCCGTAGCTCCAGCGACGACCCTCGGGAGTCTCCGAAAAATGCACTCATGAAATGAAGGAATCGAACATACAACCTTCGGAACCCGAGTCAGACGGCTTGACCACTTCACCGCGGAGACTCCCGAGAGGGGTGCAATGTGTAATATTAGTAGTAAAGACAGATAATTTACAGAGGCATGGGGTAAATAATGTGTAAATTGACAGGAAAGTAGAAGGAATATATTTCTTACCTTACTTTTCATTTCCTTCTTGTTTCTTCAGCTGCTGGTTAATAATTGTACACAAGTATTTATGTTACTAGGATGCACTTAGCTTTTTATATTGAGTTCGTGAAAGCTTCCAAATAGCTGTGCGTTAATGTGCGCATGGAGTGACCAGAAATTATACCGCAATTTAGTCATCATGTGTCCATTTTTAAGGATCTGTTCAGCTGCCTGTGTAGTTTGTTCACACGTACAAATACAAATGAGTGACAGACCCGCTTTGAGTCTTCGTGAAAGATTGTCTACTCTGCTGTTTACTATTCAGAGACGGAACATGATTACCTGTTTTGCACTATGAAAATAGTTGTCAGTGTCTCTGTAGTGGGCTTTCTTCTTAACGACCACGATGTTGGTCCTCATTTCATTGAAGTTTATAGATTGCTTCATATGCGCGTGTGTTGTCCCCTAATGTGACAACGTGCTTGCTCTCACGTTTCTTGTTATGCTACAATATGTCAGTTTCCACCGCAATATTACTCTTCTGTTGGTATTCAATGCGTTTAGTGTGTGTGTGTGTGTTTTTTTTTTTAAATACCAGTTGTTTGTATTCATCACTGTGGAATACAAACTGTTGCCATTGACATTATGCTGATGCTGTAATGTTTAGGGCCTGCAATTCGTCTCAATAGTTGGAACAAAATATCCCAGTAAGCGTGCACGCGGCTTAAGGTCTGCGATCTGCTCAGACCTTAATCTGTGTCGGACGATTCCAGTAGGTTGATGACTGCTCTCGGTTGCATAAAATTCAATCCATCCTTTCTCCAATAGTCCTCTTCCTCTTTCAACAAATGGTCCTCACATTTTCCCAGTAACTTTTATCAATATTTAACAGTGCGGACTGGATTAGTATCTTGATGTCAGACAATTTGAATATAGTATTGTCAGCTGCCACCTGAGTAGTATAGTATGCGCATTTGCCACCCTAAATCCGGATCCAGATCCGGAATATTTCTCTCTATAGCTCTATGTGACGTCACACGATCCGGTGAAAAATGGATCCGGATTCTCAATCTGGATCCAAAGGGGTATAACTCATGTTTTGTTCTTATTACATCCCTTTAAAAGCCGGTGATCGGGTGGGTGTGCGTGCGACAGGGCGTGCGTGTGCGTGTGCTGGTACATGGTGCGCGGGCGGTCGGTGTTCGAATCCAATAAAAGATGTGCCGTCACTAGGTAGGTGGTTATTATTAGTCATGGATCCGAGATGGAAACATCCTTTTACGGCTTTGATTGCGGGGCCAACGGGGAGTGGAAAATCCGTCTTTGTGCAAAAGTTCCTGACCCATCTTCCAGACATGATCGAACCTGTGTCAGAGGAAGTTATATGGTGCTACGGAGAATGGCAACCCCTGTATGAGACTATGAAGGGTGTCGAGTTTAACGAAGGTCTACCGGATATGGAAAAATGGACAGGAGATAGACGTCGACTAGTGGTGATAGACGACCTAATGTCCGAAATAGATTATAGAGTGACTAAACTATTTACTAAGGGTAGTCCCCATCGCAACCTCGGCGTTATGTATATAGTCCAGAACCTCTTTGGTAAGAATAAAGAACACAGAACCATCAGCTTGAATTCGCATTACCTAGTGGTATTTAAGAACCCTCGAGACGGATCGCAGATTACCAATCTGGCCAAACAGATGTACCCCGGTCGCGTGTCATATGTCCAAGAGAGTTTTAAGGACGCGACAGCGGCTCCACACGGGTATTTGCTCTTTGACCTTCGACAGGAAACACCAGATCAGCTCTGTTTACGAAGCAATATTTTCCCCGATCAGCGTCAAGTCGTCTACGTGCCCAAATAGTATGTCCAACCGGGTGAAACGTCACGGGGCCATGCTCCGATTCTTGGGTGAGGCGAAACTGGCTGCCGTAAAAGCCGTAATTAAAACAGCGTCCCCGGACCTCGTTCAATCAATTTGCGAATGCTGTCACAATGTATTAAAAGGTAATGTTCCACTGACACCGGCTCAGAAGAGGCGGCTGCAGCGGCACAAAAACAGGTTGAGAGCGCTCATGGGTAATTAACTATCTATCAAGAAACGGAAACAAATCTTGCAACAAGGTGGTTTCATAGGTGCTTTATTAGGTCCAATTCTTAACGTGTTGAAAGGCGTCGTGGGTTTGTAATGAAGAAAATGATCTTGATCGACCCCCGGCTGCTGGAAAAACCCTATGTACCACCCGACACACTAACCGATAACTTGCGTGACCTGGACCAGCAAATGCAACAAGTCCTGGAAACCGAAGAGCTACCACCGCAGGAAAAAGCCCGAGTGTATCAGCAAACCTTGCAGCGTTATCTGAATCGACTCGATCAATACAGACATAAGTCCTTAGGCACAGTGGATATCAAGGAACCGCCACCGATACAAAAACCCGAAGTCAGCGTTTTACCGGCCTCAGTAGTTGAGACACCCGCTCAGCCAACACCCATTCAACGGACTAAAAGTCAAGTTGTCGAGACCACACCACCGTACAGACTTAGGCGACATAAGAAGAAGAGTAGGATACCCACGCCCAAGTGGGAAAAATGGCCGCGCAATTAAGAAAGTATTACTACGATCCGAAGAAACCCGGAGCCTATGGTGGGGCTGCCACCTTAAAAAGGCAAAGTCAACTGAACGCTAAAAAGATAGAGGCTTGGCTACGGCATCAAGATACGTATACTTTACATAAACCGATCCGTCATCGTTTCCAGAGACGCCAAACCATAACCGGTGGTATAAATCAGCAGTTTCAAGCCGACTTAATAGATATGAGACAATTACAAAGATACAATGATGGGCTGTCGTATCTAGTGACGTGTCTCGACGTGTTTAGTAAATATGCTTGGGCCATCCCGATCCAGAAGAAGACGGGGAAAGCGGTAGTGGAGGTCGTGGGTAAAATTTTTGCCGATAGACAACCGTTAAATTTTCAGACTGACAAAGGGTCAGAATTTGTCAACCGAACCTTCTTAACATTTCTGAAAGACCGAGGTGTGCATTTCTTTACTACCGAGAACGAAGACGTTAAAGCCGCCATAGTGGAAAGATTCAATCGAACCCTCAAAGAAAAAATGTGGCGGTATTTCACCAAGACCAATACACTTCGATACGTAGACGTGATAGATAAGCTGATCCACAACTACAACTTTTCGTATCACAGAAGTATTCGCATGGCGCCCGTGCAAGTCAACTACAGCAATCAAGAAGAGGTGTGGAATAATATGTACCAGAAGACAGTCGCATCAAGGAAAGTTCATTTTACAGCCGGGGATCGGGTCAGGTTGGCTCAACCCAAACAACCTTTTAAAAAAGGGTATACACCCTCGTGGACTGAAGAACTTTTTACCGTCAGTCGTATAAACCAGACCAGTCCGGTGACGTATGTGCTAAAAGACGACTCGGGTGAGAAACTACGAGGCTCATTCTACCGTGAAGAGCTTCAACCAGTTGGAGATAAGCAAGTGTATCGGGTCGAAACAGTCTTACAAGAAAGACCTAGGAGAGGTGGTGGTAAAGAGTATTTAGTGAAATGGTTCGGGTATAATTCGTCATTCAACAGTTGGGTCTCAGACCTAACCAGATACCGAGACTAATGGAAGAAACTAACGGGGAGACTACGGTATTGAACCCACAAATTAACTCACCCAGCGAAAGAACCTCGTTCTGGTGGATGTTTGGAGAGTGAATACCACGGTTAGAGATTGTCTTCTTCTGTCAGATGGTAGTTATATACACCATCATTGGCGTTTCATTATTCAATCTGTCTCGAGGCAGCGTCGACGCACCCGAGGGCAAGTTGTGGATCGCACTTCTAAGCAGTTGTCTGGGGTACATGTTACCTAATCCTAAATTATGAGTTTTTACGTGACATTACCGAGCAATGCTTCGCCGAATATGTTTCCCAATAATACTCCAGGTCACTATTTCGTCAAGTTACCGCAGACTATTGAGGTGAGTCAACATTACGAAGTGGGTCTGGCCGAAATTCAATTTCCCAACTACTACTGCAATGTGCTAGAGCATGAAGTGTGGATAAGATACGCCTCACCAACCAGAGGACATTCCAGAAAACTGTGTCCCCCAGGTCTATACAGTTCACCAGAAGCATTTATAGCGGAGCTGAATCGACTAATGAAAGAGTCGAAGGTTGATGATCAGACGCGAGTAAGATTCTATTTCGACAAGGTTTCAAAGAAAGTCATCGTGAAAATATTCGAAGTGGGGGCCGTGGCTATATTTAGTGAAAAGTTGAAAGATATATTAGGGCTTCACTCCTCGAAGATATCGCATGCCATCCCAATAATGGAAGGCCAAGTGGCGGTAGACCTGAATAACGACCTGCAAAATATCTACGTCTACTGCGATCTCATAGCGGCAAGACCAGTCGGAGACGCCATGGTCCCACTACTAAGGACGGTCCCTATCATGAATCAGCTCTCGGCCTCAGTGTTTCGCGCCTACGACAAACCTCACTATGTACCATTGAGTCGGTACTCCTTCGACATGGTGGAAATACTTTTAACCACCGATACGGGCACAAAGATTTCATTCACTACCGGAACTTCAGTGCTGACGTTACATTTTCGCACTCGGAAACATTCAGACCTAGAATAATGGTGAAATATGTGTCGTTACGTCGAAATCCCAGACTGTACGAAGACTTTTACTGTAATCAAGCTGGACATGGTATGCCAGTGTTTGTGGGTGGTCGGAGTCAGAGAGGACGTGGTATCGGTAGTTTCTTCAGTGGACTCGGTCGCACGATTCTACCCTGGTTAAAGACCGGTGGTAAGGCCTTACTCAGAGAAGGTGTTGGTACGGGTCTGCGAGTGGCCCAAGATGCTTTAGCTGGCATGAACGTTGGAGAATCCTTTAAAGACCATGCCAAACAAGCCGGTCAGCGGCTACTGCAAGGAGCGGTCGATCACGTTAGCCAATCAGGTAGTGGTATTAGAAGAAAGAGACGACCAGCCCCACCCGGAGAACCCAGTAAACGTATAAAACTGACCCCCGCACCCCATCGAGTTCATAAGAAGAAGAAGCCACAGCACTCGGATATATTCGCATAATGGCTCTGATTCACCCCAACTCTTGCGAGTGTCTTCATTCTGGTTTGGATCTGTTTAGCGTACCACCCACGCAAACGGCGGTAGAAGAGGGACAGTGTGTGGAGATACACCCACTCGCGTCTCTAGCTCCAGGCGCACCTATAGAATTTGTTATATCTGGTGCCAGTGAAGAGTATCTGGACCTGTTTAACACTTTCTTACACGTCAGAGCTAAAGTCACACTACCCAACGGTGACAATCTACCACCCACGGCCGACGTCGTTCCGGTCAACTATTACCTCCACAGTCTGTTTTCTCAAGTAGACGTCTCACTCAACGACACACTAATCATCCTAGTGAAAATACATATCCGTATAGAGCCTACATGGAAGCTACGCTAAACCATGGTGAGGAAGCCAAGAAAAGTCATCTCTCGGCCGCCCTTTATTACTATGATACAGCCAAATTCCTCGATGACATGCAAGGCGATAACAACAAAGGACTAAAAACACGACGTCAACTAGCCAGCGAGAGTCAAGAAATAGATATGATGGGTCGACTACACGCCGACATTTTTGTGCAAGACCGCTACATGATAAACGGTGTGGATGTGAAAATTAAGCTGACTCCGTCCAAAGCCACCTTTAACCTCTTGGCACCAGATGGGGCACTGGGTTATTTATCCATTATAACATATGCCACGCTGGTGGTTCGTAAAGCCAGACTGAACCCGGCCATCGCTCTCGCCCACGAGAAAGCCTTGATGAGAACCAACGTGAAGCTACCGATCAAGCGTGTGGTGCTAAAACCATTAGCTATCCCCTAAGGAATGTTATCTCATACCCAAGACAATCTGTTTATGAGTCAAACACCCACTCGCATCGTGATTGGACTTATTACATCATCAGCTTTTAACGGTGCCAACAACAAGAACCCATATAATTTTCAAACCTTTGGACTGACGTATCTCAACATAACTGTCGATGGACAATCTGCCACCAGCAAACCCTTAACCATGGACTTTGAACGTTATCAATACGTACGAGCCTTTTTTGGTACTAATCTAGCCATGGGTTTGGTGGGTAAGGACGCCGGTAATTCAATCGACTATACACAATATAAACAGGGTTATACTCTGTATGCCTTTGATCTGAGTCCCAGTTTACTGGACGGAGACCAGTTTGAGATGCCGAGGACGGGACCTCTAACAATAGAATTTAAGTTCAACACACCCACCCCAGAACCATTACAAGTTATCGTGTACGCCGAGCACGAGCTGCGGCGTTTGTCGTAAACACTGACCCTAGCGATAAACCCGGATCCCACTGGATCGCTCTGTATTATGATGGTTCAGGCAAATGTGAGTACTTTGATTCATTTGGTCTGCCGCCGTTACACGACGACTTCCTCCAGTTTATAGACCATCACTCAGACAGACCACTTATGTATAACACACGTGTGTTACAAGACGTATTAAGTAACGCCTGTGGCCTCTACGCTATCTATTTCATCATGATGAAAGGTCGTAGGGCGAGCCTGATCCGCATTCTCCGGCCCTTTTCAAACAAACAATGGTTCAACGATCGGGTAGCAGGGCGCTTAGTCACGCCATACATAAAGTCAGGTGACCGTAACATGTTACGCTTGACGTAAAACTAGCTGACACCTACACAAAGCAAGGTGACCTTAACATGAGACGCGTGAACTAAAACTAGCTGAAACCGGTTTACGCTCAAACACTAGTATATATAATCCCGCGGTCGGTAACAGTAATTCATTCCGAAGATGACTACCGAACTCAAGACTGTGCCTGATAACTGGGTCTACATGACTCGTGGTGGTGAGACCGTTAGACCCGTGGGCGCTGGTGTCAAGGCAGTGTTTGTCTCATCCTATAGAGGAACGACCACGTTACACATCCGTCGCTTCTTTGGTGAATCCGAGAACAAGTTTCCAACCAAGATGGGGATGACACTCAGTCGGCAAGAATTTGAGCAGTTAATGGCTATGCAGAGTGAGATTATCGCTGACTTTGATCGACTCAGCCAAGTTAAACAAACCAAGCCGTTAAACCAAATCACCAACTGTCTTCAAGATATTCACCCCTTTCCAGTCATCAACAATGTAACGTGTGCTGCCCCAGTCTTTCAAGCAAGCTATAACAACCAGATGTTTGATTATCCGACAGCCAGATGTTTGACGCCTCCTTTGACTACAATACTCAGATGTCAGCCCGACCAACAGGAGACCAACAGCCAGCCTCTGACTACACGCCATGTGACCGATATTTACCAGGTTACCAACCAGCCTACTCAGACAATTGTATTCCAGAGAAGAAGATCAGAAAAAACAAACCACGTGTCTAGATCTTTATTAAATAAAAAAGAAAAAAAGAAAACATTTTGTTGTGTGTTTTTTTTTAAAACTATATGTTTTGTACTTGTCTCTGTATTATGTTGGGATTTTGTACTGGTGTATACGAAATTGTTCTTGTCTTCGTATTCCATTGTGATTTTGTTTCTTGTCACTGTTCCATTGTGTATGTGTTACTTGTGTTTGTGAATTTGTTATTGTCTCTCTGTGTATGTATCAAGTCTTCCACAGATAAAGTTGAGTCTCCCACTACCAGAACGACATGAAACCAGAAAGAAGAAACAAGAACGACATATAAAAAGAAAACAAGACAGGAAAAACAAGACAGCTGCCATACCAGTACACTAAAAAAGAACCACCAAACACATTTAAATAATAGTATTTTTTATTTTCATAAATCTCAGTGAAATTATGTCCCCCACACAAAACATATTTATAAGACAAGTGACATTACGCTCACACAAAACATATTCATAAGACAAGTGACATTAAGCTCACACAAAACATATTCGTAAGACACATGACATTATGTTCACAGCAGCATTGGAGACTTGCCGATATGGGTAATATAAAGTATTATAATGACCATGCAGAGGCTAGGTTTTGGAAAGCAGTAAGTTGCGAGTCACTTCAGCTCGCAACTTACTGCTTTCCAAAACCTAGCCTCTGCATGGTCATTATAATACTTTATATTACCCATATCGGCAAGTCTCCAATGCTGCTGTGAACATAATGTCACGTGTCTTACGAATATGTTTTGTGTGAGCTTAATGTCACTTGTCTTATGAATATGTTTTGTGTGAGCGTAATGTCACTTGTCTTATAAATATGTTTTGTGTGGGGGACATAATTTCACTGAGATTTATGAAAATAAAAAATACTATTATTTAAATGTGTTTGGTGGTTCTTTTTTAGTGTACTGGTATGGCAGCTGTCTTGTTTTTCCTGTCTTGTTTTCTTTTTATATGTCGTTCTTGTTTCTTCCTCTTTCTGGTTTTCATGTCGTTCTGGTAGTGGGAGACTCAACTTTATCTGTGGAAGACTTGATACATACACAGAGAGACAATAACAAATTCACAAACACAAGTAACACATACACAATGGAACAGTGACAAGAAACAAAATCACAATGGAATACGAAGACAAGAACAATTTCGTATACACCAGTACAAAATCCCAACATAATACAGAGACAAGTACAAAACATATAGTTTTAAAAAAAACACACACAACAAAATGTTTTTTTTTCTTTTTTATTTAATAAAGATCTAGACACGTGGTTTGTTTTTTCTGATCTTCTTCTCTGGAATACAATTGTCTGAGTAGGCTGGTTGGTAACCTGGTAAATATCGGTCACATGGCGTGTAGTCAGAGGCTGACTGTTGGTCTCCTGTTGGTCGGGCTGACATCTGAGTATTGTAGTCAAAGGAGGCGTCAAACATCTGGCTGTCGGATACATCAAACATCTGGTTGTTATAGCTTGCTTGAAAGACTGGGGCAGCACACGTTACATTGTTGATGACTGGAAAGGGGTGAATATCTTGAAGACAGTTGGTGATTTGGTTTAACGGCTTGGTTTGTTTAACTTGGCTGAGTCTATCAAAGTCAGCGATAATCTCACTCTGCATAGCCATTAACTGCTCAAATTCTTGCCGACTGAGTGTCATCCCCATCTTGGTTGGAAACTTGTTCTCGGATTCACCAAAGAAGCGACGGATGTGTAACGTGGTCGTTCCTCTATAGGATGAGACAAACACTGCCTTGACACCAGCGCCCACGGGTCTAACGGTCTCACCACCACGAGTTATGTAGACCCAGTTATCAGGCACAGTCTTGAGTTCGGTAGTCATCTTCGGAATGAATTACTGTTACCGACCGCGGGTTTATATATACTAGTGTTTGAGCGTAAACCGGTTTCAGCTAGTTTTAGTTCAAGCGTCTCATGTTAAGGTCACCTTGCTTTGTGTAGGTGTCAGCTAGTTTTACGTCAAGCGTAACATGTTACGGTCACCTGACTTTATGTATGGCGTGACTAAGCGCCCTACTACCCGATCGTTGAACCATTGTTTGTTTGAAAAGGGCCGGAGAATGCGGATCAGGCTCTCCCCACGACCTTTCATCATGATGAAATAGATAGCGTAGAGGCCACAGGCGTTACTTAATACGTCTTGTAACACACGTGTGTTATACATAAGTGGTCTGTCTGAGTGATGGTCTATAAACTGGAGGAGGTCGTCGTGTAACGGCGGCAGACCAAATGAATCAAAGTACTCACATTTGCCTGAACCATCATAATACAGAGCGATCCAGTGGGAACCGGGTTTATCGCTAGGGTCAGTGTTTACGACAAACGCCGCAGCTCGTGCTCGGCGTACACGATAACTTGTAATGGTTCTGGGGTGGGTGTGTTGAACTTAAATTCTATTGTTAGAGGTCCCGTCCTCGGCATCTCAAACTGGTCTCCGTCCAGTAAACTGGGACTCAGATCAAAGGCATACAGAGTATAACCCTGTTTATATTGTGTATAGTCGATTGAATTACCGGCGTCCTTACCCATCAAACCCATGGCTAGATTAGTACCAAAAAAGGCTCGTACGTATTGATTACGTTCAAAGTCCATGGTTAAGGGTTTGCTGGTGGCAGATCGTCCATCGACAGTTATGTTGAGATACGTCAGTCCAAAGGTTTGAAAATTATATGGGTTCTTGTTGTTGGCACCGTTAAAAGCTGATGATGTAATAAGTCCAATCACGATGTGAGTGGGTGTTTGACTCATAAACAGATTGTCTTGGGTATGAGATAACATTCCTTGGGGGATAGCTAATGTTTTTAGCACCACGCGCTTGATCAGTAGCTTCACGTTGGTTCTCATCAAGGCTTTCTCGTGGGCGAGAGCAATGGCCGGGTTCAGTCTGGCTTTACAAACCACCAGCGTGGCATATGTTATAATGGATGAATAACCCAGTGCCCCATCGGGTGCCAAGAGGTTAAAGGTGGCTTTGGACGAAGTCAGCTTAATTTTCACATCCACACCGTTTATCATGTAGCGGTCTTGCACAAAAATGTCGGCGTGTAGTCGACCCATCATATCTATTTCTTGACTCTCGCTGGCTAGTTGACGTCGTGTTTTTAGTCCTTTGTTGTTATCGCCTTGCATGTCATCGAGGAATTTGGCTGTATCATAGTAATAAAGGGCGGCCGAGAGATGACTTTTCTTGGCTTCCTCACCATGGTTTAGCGTAGCTTCCATGTAGGCTCTATACGGATATGTATTTTCACTAGGGGTGATTAGTGTGTCGTTGAGTGAGACGTATACTTGAGAAAACAGACTGTGGAGGTAATAGTTGACCGGAACGACGTCGGCCGTGGGTGGTAGATTGTCACCGTTGGGTAGTGTGACTTTAGCTCTGACGTGTAAGAAAGTGTTAAACAGGTCCAGATACTCTTCACTGGCACCAGATATAACAAATTCTATAGGTGCGCCTGGAGCTAGAGACGCGAGTGGGTGTATCTCCACACACTGTCCCTCTTCTACCGCCGTTTGCGTGGGTGGTACGCTAAACAGATCCAAACCAGAATGAAGACACTCGCAAGAGTTGGGGTGAATCAGAGCCATTATGCGAATATATCCGAGTGCTGTGGCTTCTTCTTCTTATGAACTCGATGGGGTGCGGGGGTCAGTTTTATACGTTTACTGGGTTCTCCGGGTGGGGCTGGTCGTCTCTTTCTTCTAATACCACTACCTGATTGGCTAACGTGATCGACCGCTCCTTGCAGTAGCCGCTAACCGGCTTGTTTGGCATGGTCTTTAAAGGATTCTCCAACGTTCCTGCCAGCTAAAGCATCTTGGGCCACTCGCAGACCCGTACCAACACCTTCTCTGAGTAAGGCCTTACCACCGGTCTTTAACCAGGGTAGAATCGTGCGACCGAGTCCACTGAAGAAACTACCGATACCACGTCCTCTCTGACTCCGACCACCCACAAACACTGGCATACCATGTCCAGCTTGATTACAGTAAAAGTCTTCGTACAGTCTGGGATTTCGACGTAACGACACATATTTCACCATTATTCTAGGTCTGAATGTTTCCGAGTGCGAAAATGTAACGTCAGCACTGAAGTTCCGGTAGTGAATGAAATCTTTGTGCCCATATCGGTGGTTAAAAGTATTTCCACCGTGTCGAAGGAGTACCGACTCAATGGTACATAGTGAGGTTTGTCGTAGGCGCGAAACACTGAGGCCGAGAGCTGATTCATGATAGGGACCGTCCTTAGTAGTGGGACCATGGCGTCTCCGACTGGTCTTGCCGCTATGAGATCGCAGTAGACGTAGATATTTTGCAGGTCGTTATTCAGGTCTACCGCCACTTGGCCTTCCATTATTGGGATGGCATGCGATATCTTCGAGGAGTGAAGCCCTAATATATCTTTCAACTTTTCACTAAATATAGCCACGGCCCCCACTTCGAATATTTTCACGATGACTTTCTTTGAAACCTTGTCGAAATAGAATCTGACTCGCGTCTGATCATCGACCTCCGACTCTTTCATTAGTCGATTCAGCTCCGCTATAAATGCTTCTGGTGAACTGTATAGACCTGGGGGACACAGTTTTCTGGAATGTCCTCTGGTTGGTGAGGCGTATCTTATCCACACTTCATGCTCTAGCACATTGCAGTAGTAGTTGGGAAATTGAATTTCGGCCAGACCCACTTCGTAATGTTGACTCACCTCAATAGTCTGCGGTAACTTGACGAAATAGTGACCTGGAGTATTATTGGGAAACATATTCGGCGAAGCATTGCTCGGTAATGTCACGTAAAAACTCATAATTTAGGATTAGGTAACATGTACCCCAGACAACTGCTTAGAAGTGCGATCCACAACTTGCCCTCGGGTGCGTCGACGCTGCCTCGAGACAGATTGAATAATGAAACGCCGATGATGGTGTATATAATTACCATCTGACAGAAGAAGACAATCTCTAGCCGCGGTATTCGCTCTCCAAACATCCACCAGAACGAGGTTCTTTCGCTGGGTGAGTTATTTTGTGGGTTCAATAGCGTAGTCTCCCCGTTAGTTTCTTCCATTAGTCTCGGTATCTGGTTAGGTCTGAGACCCAACTGTTGAATGACGAATTATAGCTGAACCATTTCACTAAATACTCTTTACCACCACCTCTCTTGGGTCTTTCTTGTAAGACTGTTTCGACCCGTTACACTTGCTTATCTTCAACTGCTTGAAGCTCTTCACGGTAGAATGAGCCTCGTAGTTCCTCCCCCGAATCGTCTTTTAGCACATATGTCACCGGACTGGTCTGGTTTATACGACTGACGGTAAAAAGTTCTTCAGTCCACGAGGGTGTATACCCTTTTTTAAAAGGTTGTTTGGGTTGAGCCAACCTGACCCGATCCCCGGCTGTAAAATGAACTTTTCCTTGAGGCGACTGTCTTCTGGTACATATTATTCCACACCTCTTCTTGATTGCTGTAGTTGACTTGCACGGGGCCATGCGAATACTTCTGTGATACGAAAAGTTGTAGTTGTCGGATCAGCTTATCTATCACGTCTACGTATCGAATTGTATTGGTCTTCGTGAAATACCGTCACATTTTGTCTTTGAGGGTCGATTGAATCTTTCCACTATGGCGGCTTTAATGTCTTCGTTCTCGGTCGTAAAGAAATGCACACCTCGGTCTTTCAGAAATGTTAAGAAGGTCGGTTGACAAATTCTGACCCTTTGTCAGTCTGAAAATTTAACGGTTGTCTATCGGCAAAAATTTTACCCACGACCTCCACTAACTCTTTCCCCGTCTTCTTCTGGATCGGGATGGCCCAAGCATATTTACTAAACACGTCGAGACACGTCACTAGGTACGACATCCCATCATTGTATCTTTGTAATTGTCTCATATCTATTAAGTCGGCTTGAAACTGCTGATTTATACCACCGGTTATGGTTTGGCGTCTCTGGAAACGATGACGGATCGGTTTATGTAAAGTATACGTATCTTGATGCCGTAGCCAAGCCTCTATCTTTTTAGCGTTCAGTTGACTTTGCCTTTTTAAGACGGCGGCCCCACCATAGGCTCCGGGTTTCTTCGGGTCGTAGTAATACTTTCTTATTTGCGCGGCCATTTTTCCCACTTGGGCGTGGGTATCCTACTCTTCTTCTTGCTTCGCCTAAGTCTGTACGGTGGTGTGGTCTCGACAACTTGACTTTTAGTCGGTTGAATGGGTGTTGGCTGAGCGGGTGTCTCGACTACTGAGGCCGGTAAAACGCTGACTTCGGGTTTTTGTATCGGTGGCGGTTCCTTGATATCCACTGTGCCTAAGGACTTATGTCTGTATTGATCGAGTCGATTCAGATAACGCTGCAAGGTTTGCTGATACACTCGGGCTTTTTCCCGCGGTGGTAGATCTTCGGTTTCCAGGACTTGTTGCATTTGCTGATCCAGGTCACGCAAGTTATCGGTTAGTGTGTCGGGTGGTACATAGGGTTTTTCCAGCAGCCGGGGGTCGATCAAGATCATTTTCTTCAATACAAACCCACGACGCCTTTCAACACGTTAAGAATGGGACCTAATAAAGCACCTATGAAACCACCTTGTTGCAAGATTTGTTTCCGTTTCTTGATAGACAGTTTCTTACCCGTGAGCGCTCTCAGCCTGTTTTTGTGCCGCTGCAGCCGCCTCTTCTGAGCCGGTGTCAGTGGAACATTACCTTTTAATACATTGTGACAGCATTCGCAAATTGATTGGACGAGGTCCGGGGACGCTGTTTTAATTACGGCTTTTACGGCAGCCGGTTTCGCCTCACCCAAGAATCGCAGCATGGCCCCGTGACGTTTCACCCGGTTGGACATACTATTTGGGCACGTAGACGACTTGACGCTGATCGGGGAAAATATTGCTTCGTAAACGGAGCTGATCTGGTGTTTCCTGTCGAAGGTCAAAGAGCAAATACCCGTGTGGAGCCGCTGTCGCGTCCTTAAAGCTCTCTTGGACATATGACACGCGACCGGGGTACATCTGTTTGGCCAGATTGGTAATCTGCGATCCGTCTCGAGGGTTCTTAAATACCACTAGGTAATGCGAATTCAAGCTGATGGTTCTGTGTTCTTTATTCTTACCAAAGAGGTTCTGGACTATATACATAACGCTGAGGTTGCGATGGTGACTACCCTTAGTAAATAGTTTAGTCACTCTATCATCTATTTCGGACATTAGGTCATCTATCACCACTAGTCGACGTCTATCTCCTGTCCATTTTTCCATATCCGGTAGACCTTCGTTAAACTCGACACCCTTCATAGTCTCATACAGGGGTTGCCATTCTCCGTAGCACCATATAACTTCCTCTGACACAGGTTCGATCATGTCTGGAAGATGGGTCAGGAACTTTTGCACAAAGACGGATTTTCCACTCCCCGTTGGCCCCGCAATCAAAGCCGTAAAAGGATGTTTCCATCTCGGATCCATGACTAATAATAACCACCTACCCAGTGACGGCACATCTTTTATTGGATTCGAACATCGACCGCCCGCGCACCATGTACCCGCACACGCACGCCCGGTCGCACGCACACCCACCCGATCACCGGCTTTTAAAGGGATGTTATAAGAACAAAACATGAGTTATACCCCTTTGGATCCGGATTGAGAATCCGGATCAATTTTTCACCAGATCGTGTGACGTCACATAGAGCTATAGAGAGAAATATTCCGGATCTGGATCCGGATTTAGGGTGGCAAATGCGCATACTATACTACTCCCCTGTCATTTAATTTTAGCCCACACAAGTTCTATAGGGTTAAAATGAGAGTGGTACAGCGGAAGTCTCAAGCACCCATGACGATGCTCTTCTATGAACTTGTCGATTTGATATTTCTTGCTTTTTCGCGTCTGTTTTACAAGGGACAACTATTCTAGCTAGAAATACCTTTCTGGAAATGGTATATTTTCCATTCGGAACCATATCTTTATTGCTCCCTCTGTGCTCGATGCTTTAGGTATTTTGTCTTCTTGGGCAACAACATTGATATCATGCATTGTTCATAATTGGACACGACGGTCTATCTAGGGATGGAAGCACAGTATTCTCGAGCCAATCTCTAAATACATTACCATTCATCTTATTATGATAATCCCTATTGTCTGTATGCTTTGATACGAACACGAGCCTAGCATTCTGTTGTAAACCATTATGCCTATTACCAGCATGGGTCATGACCAAAAGCTGTTCTATACTACTGGGCACATATCGCTTTATCTGTCCATCCACTGATTGCCATTCCATATCACTTGTGTGGTGCACATTGATCCACATTTCATCTAAATACACTATGCCATAATTTTCTTTGCGCATTTACCTTATTTCACGTAGGTATCTGCTTCTCATGGTTCCTAAATGCGGCTGCTCGCAAAGAATATTTCTACCTCCCTTGTATTTTCTAAAAGTGAAGATAATGTCCTTATAATTTTCCACAAAGTTGTTTTGGATAGCTCTATGTTATTGTTCTTTCTCAACCAAACCCTAAATTTTCTTACAGTTATTGTTTATTTGGCATCCAGCATTTTTATAATGCTGGATAATCCTGGATATAAAATCCAAAATTTTTATAATTTTAGGAGTATCTGTGGCGAAGTGATCAAGCCTTTTGACTCGGGCTCCAAAGGTTATGGGTTAGATTCCAGGCCGCATCCTTCGGTTCACGAGTTAAATTTTTCGGAGACTTCTGTGGGTCATCGGCTAGAGCTGCGGAGTTCGTGCTTTGTGCGATGCTTTCCGCGTTGCGGAAAGAGACCTAGCCATATGGGATAGAACCCGGTGCAATGAAGTCGACCCTATCGACTTTTAAGCTACTTTTTAAAGCATTTTTATAATAGCTTGCCTTATGAAATCCTTGTCAAAGCTGTCTACATTAACCTTTCTACCTACCATTTGGTTATTGCGTGGTGTTTAATTCCAGATTCTTGCACCCATCAACGAAATGACCGTTTACTCAAACCCAATGTATGCACTGTTATTTTTTCGGAATTTGTAATAGTATAAAACATTTTCCTGCGATCAGCTTCTTGACAAAAGTATGTGTACAACTGCACAGTGATGCTTTGAAGTGTACACAATTTCTCATTCAATCCCATTGAAAAATATTCACACATTTCAATGTTAGCTATAAGTGGTAAGATTTTAAAAACAAAATAATCAGGTTTCATGAAATAACCCACTTTTGACGACACCTCTGAAGACTGCCAATTTCAATAGCGCGGGGTTCTTGGCATAAGGCCCATCCCGTGAAACACGCAGAATATTCAACATTGAACGCTGATTGTCTGGCTACGGTGTAATACATTTAAAATTATGAACTTAATCTCTGACCCGTAAATTATATACCGCATATAAACAAACATTGAAATCTGCTGTACAATCTCCAGAACACAAATTTTTGTGTTGGGTGGACATGATGATAAGGTTATATGCTAAATCTGATAATTTTCCCTCAGTTGGTTACTGAGATATGGATTTTTATATGGAGGCGAACAAATGTGAATGCACTATACTATAGCCACTTTGATTCGGTGAAAATCAACACTTGCGAGATGGTGTTAAGGATGATGAGAGCTGCCAGCTTAACAATCCGAGACCGAGTAAGAAATGCTGTTATCAGACAGACAGTGGGATCAACACCTTGTGCCACATTTATTGAAAGGCAGAAGATCAAGTGGTTTGGCCATGTCATTAGAATGCAACACCATCAACTACCATGGACCAGGCTGACATTCTGAATGCTTTACGACAGTGGTTCTCAACCTTTTTTGGCCCATATTTTCAGAACGTCATTTCCCCCCCCCCCACCCCTTTCATATTTCCTACCTAAAAATCCCCCCACCCCTACACAGTATACGCAAAAATGAAAGGTAAATATGTTAAAACAGGTCTAGACATCCACTTAAAACGTGATGTGTTTGTCTACTTACTTTATAAAATGAATTTTAGAAGGATGAGATGTACATAACTGTAAAGTATGAAGGTAAAAGCAATATCAAGTAATCGGTTCTTGTATTAACGGGATCTTGAAATGATCTTCATTCCCCCTCTGGAAACCCTAAAATTCCCCCACTGGGGGGGGGGGGGGAATTCCCCACTGGTTGAGAACCACTGCTCTACGAGAAGTAAGACTTTTGCGAGAACCAAGTGATGACTGTGAATCTACAACCATGGCCAGACTGCGAGAACAGCAAATTAAAAGAGGTGTGGCCAAACAAGAACACTACGCAGGAAGCCAAAGAAGATTGATAAACCAACACAGAACTGGTGTCGTTAGCCGCTACACGCTGTGGGATTTGCTGAGGAGGGGATCCGAGCACTTACTTATGGACTGAATGATTCGATGTGCAATGAGAATGATCTGTCGACTAACTAACTAACCAGCAACTACCATCACTGGCCTTACATCAAAGATCATCTGCGACGAGACCACGAGAACGTCCAAGAAGAAAATGCATTGACGACATCAAAGACATTTTACAACCACACGGAATGACACTATCCAGTGCCGCCCACCGGGCGCTGGAACGCAAATTATACCTCCCCACGCCGCTTGACGGCAGAAGTGGAAGATGATGATGATGATTCGGTGTCGCAATCGGGCATTGCCGGTCAAGGGTCAAAATTACATGACCCGGCGGCCATGTTGCTTGCTCCCGAACCTTCGGCCAAATTCCAAATGTTGTCATTTTTGTTTGTTTGTTTGTTTTTTAATTCCGAAATCAGTGCGATTTTGACTTAGGCCAGTACTGTAAAGCCATGCTTGTAGTTTCAAGCACATGTGCTCAAAAGGCTATTCGTTGGTGACTATTTCATTGCGTGTGTATTTTCAAGTTGAGGTAAGTTCACGTGTGTATCATCCATCCATTCAATCCATCATTGCCATCATCATGTGCCATGCCGATAAGCGTGGGCGGTCATGTTCTGCCATCTCACTCGATCACCAGAGTCGTGGATCAGCTCAGTGTTCCTGTCTCGACCATGCCATGTGGCCAAGCTATCCAGGTATTTACTTCTCGATCTTCCCCTTGTTCTCTTCCCTTTGATCTTGCCAGTTGTCACCAAGTTCTCCAAGTCATTTCTTCTCATAACATTGTCCCAACAATTTTGACCGTGTACACAGATTGTTGCTAAAGTAAAGTCTCATCTCAACTCATCATGTTCCTCTTGTACCTTGCGGTGTCGAGGTGAAGTATAAACAGCGGGAGAGTGCCCTATTATGGGCTTCATATATCGATATTCCCATGGACTGTTATTCCATGCGTCCATCGTTACGTGGTTGGCCTCTTCTTCTGTATCCCTCTGGCTGTACATCATTGCTTGTTGTTGTATACTGCTAGTTGGTAAACTACTTACTACTTGCATGGCCAAACCATTTGACTTGCTGCTTTCTAATAAAATCTAGAGCCGCTTTAACCCCCACTTTAGTCCTGATTTCTTCATTTCTGATCTTATCTCTTCTTGATACGTTGAGTATTCTTCTCAGGAACCTCATTTCTGTTGTTGTGATTTTTCTTTTCTCTTTTTCTGTCATTGTCCAGGTTTGGCATTGGTAGCACAGAGTTGGTAGGAAGATTGTGATTGTGTTGTAGAGTGCTTTCTTAGTAGTTATTGATACATGTTTGTTCTGTAGTATTAGTGCCATTTGTTCAATGAGTTGGTTTGCCTTATTGATTGCATCTATTTTCGATCTCGTCTTCTGATTTGCCATTTGATGATATTATACTTCCTAGGTACTTGAAACTCTTTACTTGTCTCAAGGGATGTTGTTTAGGTACTTCTTAGTTTTTCCACGAGCAGTATGAAGATCCCCTGCTGGTTTGCTAAGCCAGTCGCTGAAGTAAAGTCATCTTTAGATTAACCCTTTTAGGATGGAACAACATTTGGGCCAAATTTAGCTTTCCCTCTGAAGAAGACCATTTTTTTTTTCGAGTACAGAAATGACTGAAGTGACAATTTTGTAAATTAAAAACAATATATTAGAACCTTAAATAGGTATATAAAAGTATATATATTCTTAACTGATTCAGTGCCAAACAAAATGTGGGTATGGCCCAAGCAGAAATTGATGGCAGAAAATGGGAAGTAGGGGTGTGTCATATTAATGATCTAAACATTGTTAAAATGGTAGCAAATATATTGTATTATATATCAAATTAAAGGGCATTGCACAAGGAACACGTTGGTATTGCTATTGTTGCTATAGGATAGAAATGTAATAATAATATTAGCAGATGTTGTAAAAAAAAGAAAGAAAGAAAAATTATATTCACAATAGAATTGCGAATAGAGAAAAAATTATATTCACAATAGAATTGCGAATAGAGAAAAAATTATATTCACAATAGAATTGCGGGAAGTAACAAACATGTCACAGCATCTGCTCACTAGTCAATTTTACTTTGAGCGATTAAGAAGTCTAAGAAGGTGGTTAATTTAAGTAGAAATGTTCACTGTTGTGAGTTTAATCCTGCCGAATTCTACGTAATTTTTAATGAATCACCCTTCTTCGTACTTCTGTCCATTCTTCTGGCATCCCGTTTTATTTTTACATTACGTTAGTCCTGCTTAAATATCAAGAATAATTTTTTAGAACTGGTATCTCCAATATCATTGGCACCTTGCCGTCTTGACAGACGATAGTTTGTGCTTTAAAAAGGCATAATAACTTTTAACTATGGCGGTAGCGAGTGTGACTAATAAGGCCAATTTGCGCTGTAAATGTCCGTTCACAGTGGGTGCATGTGAACACGTGGTCATTTCCACCATCATGCACCATCTTACGTCTCAAACGCTTGGTGTGTGACTTTTCTGCAATAATTTTCTCCTTTGACTTTATTCCATTTCTGATATTTGCCCTCCATGCAACACGTTCAGCGGCGACTTGCTCCCAATGTGCATTATCAATGCCTGTATCAATCATGTCCCGCTTACACACATCTTTGCATCGTAGTAGAGGCCGACCCTGAGATCTCTTACCCATCTGTAATTCACCAAAAAAGATATCCTTTGGTACTCTACCATCATCCATCCTCCTAAGATGTCCTATCCATCTAAGTCTACGAAGACTGAGCATGGAATAAACTGTCACACAACCTGATCTTTCCAATACTTCAGTATTTGTGATTTTGTCTTGCCACTTAATACCAAGAATTCTTCACAGACACCGCATATGAAAGCTGTTTAAATTGTTCTCTTGGTGTGAGTAAGTTGTCCAGGTTTCACTGCCATAGAGAAGAGTACTAAGGACACAGGCTTGATAGACAAGGACTTTTGTTTTGGCAGTAAGCTTCCTGTTCTCCCAGACTCTTTTTCTTAACCTGTTCATTGTTGTTGCTGCCTTACCAATCCGGATGTTGATTTCCTGATCTAGGGATAATTTGCTATTTACCACTGATCCTAGATATGTAAAATGGTCTACTATCTCTAGTTCGGCGTCGTCAATAAAGATTGATGGTACCCCATGTGCACCTTGTGACATAATCTGTGTCTTCTTTTTGCTAATTGTTAAACCAAATTCAGAACAAGCATTGGAGAATGCAGATAGTAGAGATTGCAATTCTTCCTCAGAGTGGGTCGTAACTGCAGCATCATCTGCAAAAAGCAACTCTCTGATCAGTACCCTCCTAATTTTGGTCTTAGCCTTCAATCTCTGAGCATTGTAGAGGCCGCCATCTGAGCATGAGTGAATGTATATACCACCATCCTGATCACGAAATGCATATTTCAGTAGAAGTGAAAAGTATATTCCGAAGAGGGTGGGAGCTAGTACACAACCTTGCTTAACTCCACTCTTGATTTCAAATTCTTCAGAAGTTGCACCATCAAACTTGATTATCCCCTTCATGCCTGTGTGGAACGATTCCACAATGGACAGAAGAGTTGGTGGGCAGCCAATCTTCTTTAGTGCCTTGAACAGACCCTCACGACTGACCAAATCAAATGCCTTTGTGAGGTCGATGAAGGCACTTCTGTTCACTGCATTTTTCTTGCATTTGTCGCAATGAGAATATCACTGTGATTCGGGGTAGACTTGATCTCCTAGGACTTGAAGTCTGCGCAGAACAATTCTGGCAAATACTTTTCCAACAATACACAGAAGTGAGATAGCCCCTATAGTTGTTGCAGTCGCTCCGATCGCCCTTGTTCTTGTACAGTGTTATGATGCTTGAATCTTTGAAATCCTGTGGGACTTGTCCTTCACGCCAGCATAGCTCTATTAGCTGGTGGATCTGTATAGTGAGTGTGTCTTGCCCACTCCTGATAACCTCTATTGGAATCCCATCCTTACCTGGAGCCTTGCCAGATGCAAGTTCATTTATAGCACTCTTAACTTCTGTTATGGTGGGAAGTGTGTCCAGGTGGTCAAGAGTTGGTAGAGCCTCTATGGTGTTGAAGGCATCATCCACTAGTTTAGTCTCACTTGAGTAAAGCTCCAAATAGTGCTCTACCCATCTGTCCATCTGCTGTTTCTTATCAGTGATGATTTCTCCAGTCAAGGTTTTCAATGGTGCACTTCTTTTGATCACTGGACCACAGGCTTTCTTTATTCCTTCATACATGCTTCTTATGTCTCCCTTATCACTTGCGATTTGAATGGACTCACATAACTTGATCCAATAATCATTTGCACACTGCCTGGCAGCCTTTTGCACATCCTTCCTAGCTTGCCTTAGCTCACTCAGAGTGTTACGCGTTGGTCTTTCCTTGTTTCTTAAGAGAGCTTTCTTCTTCTTATCAATCAAGAGCTGCAGAGTCTCGCTGTTGGCCGCAAACCAGTCCTGCCTCTTATGATCCACAGTGCCATAAACCCCTATGGCAGTTTTATAAAGAGTTTCCTTAATTTGACCCCACTTTTCATTTACTGTACAATTTTCTGGTGTATCAGTGAAAGCGTCTTCAAGTTGCTGTTGAAACTGAAAGCACTTTTCAGGATCATGAGTGTTAATAATATTAATCCTGGGGCTAGATTTGTGTTTAGCTGTGTAGATTCTCTTTGGTCTCAATCTAACCCTTGCAACAACCAAAGAATGATCCGTATCACAGTCAGCACTGTGGTAACTACGAGTCAATGATATATGGTTCAGATGTTGTCTCCGTGTGACGATGAAGTCCAGCTGGTGCCAATGGCCGGATCTTGGATGTTTCCATGTGACCTTATGCATCACTTTTGTTTTAAAAAAAGAGTTTGTAATACATAGGTCATTACTGGTGCAATGCTCCAGCAGCCTTTGCCCATTTTCATTCATGCGACCGATGTTGTATTTTCCAAGGCACACTGGCCATGAACTCGAGTCCTTGCCCACACGAGCATTGAAATCACCGAGCATATAAATGTTGTCAGATTTTGGAACTGCCTTGATCACGGAGTCTAACTCCTCATAGAACGAATCCTTCACATCATCAGAGGAATCGAGTGTCGGTGCATATGCAGTAATAATGGTGGCAAACCCACTCATTCCCAGTAGCGAATTTTTCACTGCAAAGCCCCATCCGTGTTGCCTTTTTTATGCCTGCCCTCTACCCTTCCAAAAAAAGGTGTAATTGTTTTCCCTGAGTGACCCTTCCTCAGCGAGGCGAGTCTCCTGCAGGCCAGCAATATCAATGTTAAGACGATTGAGTTCGGCATCAATCACAGCCGTTTTTCTCACATCGTCACTATTGGTTAAGTCAGTAGAAAATCCTGGACACATGGTTCTCACGTTTCAGGTTGCAAGCCGTAGCTTGAGGTTTCTATTTTTATTTTTGTTTGTACCTGGTGCATTGGTTTTACAGCCTGCGATTCAGATTTTGTCCTAGCCCCAAGCACCCATTGAAGCAGGCAGGCTGTGGCGGATGAGCACCCAATTGGCCGGGGGCTGCCCAGCTTGAGGCGGGCGGTAGCTGATCAGTGACACCTGTAGGTGTCTCCCACCATCAGAGGCAACGCGTGGCGCCCCATGTCTACGCCAGTTGACAGGGACTTATAACCCGTAACAGTTGCCTCTCGCTTTGATTCCGAGACCAGTTAAGACCAGGAGGTTATATATAAATAATATATGCTATGCAGATGTCACAGTGTTGGTGGTGGATAAATCCACAGACCTACAACAATTGTTGGACATTGTAGTATCAGAGAGTGCAAGGAAAGGACACTCCTTGAATATCAAGAAAACTCCTTGAATACCAAGGAAACAGTAACAATAGTGATATCAAAGAAAATAGTGGCACCAAAATGTGACATAGAAATAGGAGGAAAAATTCTTAACCAAGTGAATAATTTTAGATACCTAGGGGCATTTATAACATCAGATGGAAGGTGTACAACAGAGATTAAGAGCAGAATAGGGCAAGCAAAAGCCACATTTCAGAAAATGAAGAGTATCTTATGCAATAAGTCACTAAACTGAATGTAAGAAAGAGAGTGCTGAAATGCTATGTAGAACCAGTTTTGCTGTATGGCAGTGAATTATGGAACATGAATAAACAAATTCAGAACAGCTTAGAAGCAACAGAGATGTGGATGCTGAGACGAATGTTGCAAATACATTGGACCTCCAGAGTAACCAACAATGATTGCCTGGTAAAGGCTAATGCCACTAGAACATTATATACAACTGTAAGAAGGAGACAAACATCATTCTGTGGTCATGTAGTGAGAAGAGGGACATTGGAAAACACTGTGATGATTGCATGCTGGATGGACTGAGACAGTGGCATGGTGGGATATCATCAGCAGATTTGATTCTTAGCACCAGGAACCGAGATCTGTGGAGAGATATGAATGCCTACGCCAGCCAGCAAGGCACATGATAATGATGAATGTATGATTCTAGTCAGTGAGCAGCCAATGAGCGGTGGTGTCATAACCTTGCCCTCAAAAGGTTTAGTTTAAATAGCTGGTGTTTTTGCTTACCTAATGGGGTTCAATGCACTACAGCAGATTGTGGACCAACAACTCTGGGTTACAATGCAAAACAGTAACAGCCTAGATCATACATCATTTTAGATCATACATCAATCTAGATCATATTTCAGCTTAGATCATACATCAGCCTTGATCATACATCAGCTTAGAATCATACATCAGCCTAGATCATACATCAGTCTAGATCATATATCAGCATAGATCATACACAGTCATCGTTCTTCTCCTCCATCTATCGTTCACTTGAAATTGATTGTCTATAGCTGCAGTGTTTGCCTGTTTCATTACACACACACATCTGTTCAATACCTTGTATAGTCAAGAGGCTATTAATTATTTACTTTTGTTGTTTCAGAAATACACTCATGGGCTACAAGTAGTTCTTACCTCTCCATACAAGGGTATTCACAAAAGTGGACATATGATAGCATTGACGTGAAGGTAGTGAAACAAGAACTGTCAGATGTTCTGTGTGAGGACAGGAGTCACAGCATCAGTAAAATAGTAGATATAGCTGGGGGTAGCATCATTCAAAAAACGGCGGGGAAAACAACTCAGAATCATGAATGGTTGAGAACAGTTGTAATGCATTGATTAATCATGAAAATTGTTGTCAAATGTCAGAAAATGTCTTCTTTTGTTGGAACTGGCAGTCTGAAGAAACATAACAGAACACATACAGGAGAGAAACCTTACAATTGTGACATTTGTGGTGTTTCCTGTACTGAACCTAGCTATCTGAAGGTTCATAGGAGAACACATACAGGAGAGAAACCTTACATGTGTGAAGATTGTGGTGCTTCTTTTAAGCGTGTTAGCCATTTGAAGAACCATAATAGAACACATTCAGGAGAGAAACCTTACAAGTGTAATTATTGTGATGCTGCTTTTGCTTATGCTAGCAGTCTGTACATACATAATAGAACACATTCAGGAGAGAAACCTTACAAGTGTGATGATTGTGGTGCTTCTTTTACTCAACTTTGCCATCTGAAGGACCATATTAGAAAACATACAGGAGAGAAACCTTACATGTGTAAAGATTGTGGTGCTTCTTTTGCTTATGCTCGCAATCTGAATAGCCATATTAGAACACATTCAGGAGAGAAACCTTACAAGTGTGATGATTGTGGTGCTTCTTTTACTCAACTTAGGACCCTGAAGGACCATAATAGAACACATACAGGAGAGAAACCTTACAAGTGTGAAGATTGTGGTGGTGCTTATACGCGTGCTAGCATTTTGATGGCCCATAAGAGGAGAATACATACAGGAGAGAAACCTTACACATGTGATTATTGTGATGCTGCTTTTGCATGTGCTAGCAATCTGAAGAGCCATAATAGAACACATTCAGAAGACAAACCTTACAAGTGTGATAATTGTGGTGCTTCTTTTAAGCATGCTAGCTGTCTGAAGCTCCATAATAAAACACATTCAGGAGAGAAACCTTACAAGTGTGATATTTGTGGTGCTTCTTTTACTCAACTTGGCCATCTGAAGGCCCATAAGAGAACACATACAGGAGAGAAACCTTACAAGTGTGATATTTGTGGTGCTTCTTTTACTCAACTTGGCACTCTGAAAGCCCATAAGAGAACACATACAGGAGAGAAACCTTACAAGTGTGATATTTGTGGTGCTTCTTTTACTCAACTTGGCCATCTGAACGCCCATAAGAGAATACATACAGGAAAGAAACCTTACAAGTGTGATGTTTGTGGTGATTCCTTTGCTCACACTAGCATAATGAAGGTCCACAGGAGAGCACATATGGGAGAGAAACCTTACAAGTGTGATGATTATGGTGCTTCTTTTACTGAACTTGGCACTCTGAAGCACCATATTAGAACACATACAGGAGAGAAACCTTATATGTGTGAAGATTTTAATGCCTCTTTTACGCATGCTAGCACTCTGAAGGACCATAAGAGAAAACATACAGGAGAGAAACCTTACAAGTGTGATATTTGTGGTTTTTCCTTTACTAAATCTATCCTTCTGAAGAGCCATAAGAGAACACTTTCAGGAGAGAAATCATACATGTGATGATTGTGGTGCTTCTTTTAAGCATACTAGTAATCTGAAGTACCATATGGGAATACATACAGGAGAGAAACCTTACATGTGTGGTGGTTGCAGTGCTTCTTTTACTCCACTTGGCACTCTGAAGCACCATATTACAACACATACAGAGGTGTCTCTTGACAACCTTGTATTTGATCAGCTTTCTATTACAGCTGTTCTCTTACAATAAAAGTTTGTAGTGGTGGTTGGTAGCCATGACAGTGAAGTGACTAGCATGCTTGCCTGCTGGCCCGGGAATCAAGTATTTGATTACACGTAAGTGCAGATTTTTAACAATTGACCTGGGCTCCAAAGTAAGATGCTGAAGACGGAGGCAACCAGCCAAAGGGTGCACAACAGCCATCAGGATACCACGTAAACACGCTATGATATAATTTAACAGGATATAATTAAATAGTACACGAGGCGCTCAATGCACCTATTACACTTTGTGAAGCTTAGCAAGCAATATCAAAACTGAAAATGAGAAAGTCATCAGAAGCCGACAGTTTCTCCAATGAAATGATCAAGAACCTAGAAAAATCGACACAGCAAAGCTACTGCAGATCTTCATCAAATGCTGGACCTTAAGCAAAGTTCCAAAACCTGGAGAGAAGCAATCATGATACATCTCCTAAAATCAGGGAAAGACTGTTCCAGTGCCTCCAGCTACAGACCATTAGCCTACCAGCTTCTCTGCAAAACAGTGGGGCGTGCCTGCGTGTCACTTGTTGGGGTGTTGTTATTAAATGTGATGTCTACAGAATATGTTATGGCAGGTGTGGTTAGAGTGACAACTCTCTCTCTCTCTCTCTCTCTCTCTCTCTCTCTCTCTCTCTCTCTCTCTCTCTCTCTCTCTCTCTCTCTCTCTCGCTCGCCCTCCCTCTCTCGTTCACGTGGCTTGCTCACAATGTCTTCTTGCAGATGCCCAGATGTTAGTTAGTTAGTCGCAGTTTCAACTTCACAGCAACGGGTCGTCCCCATTATGCTCCGTTCCTGTGCCAGTGAATATCACACAAAACGCTGCCCAATGTGAAAAGTGGAAAAGACAGGAGTCTCGACAAGCAACCTCACAAATACACTGTGCATAATGCCGCCACCAGAATGTCAACACACCAGTCCCCCACGAAACACCCAGTTCATCTCTGATGGAATCGGCTGTCATTTTCCTATCTGAATGTTTCCTAGATGTTCACCCACACAGTCCACGAAAATACAGTTCATCGCTGATGGCAATGGCACTCAACTAGAAGCCCAGCAGCCACGCATTTCTGCATAAGGCAAAAACCGGTCAACTCTGGGACATAGCCACCTGCCATCACTCCGAACATGCAGTCACGTTCCAAAAAAGACCTCAGACAGATTCAAAAGCATTTAATACGAAACTCACAGCTCACAGTGTCGCGCCACGCACTCACTCAGTAGCAGGGCGACGGAACCATCAAGCCTCCTTAGTCACCTCTTACGACATGCGTGGTAGGCTGCAGTGTTGCTATTCTTTGCTTCCCTCATGGGCCCCGGCAACACACGGGAGTATGTTTAAACACATATGCACGTATTAAACACGTATGCCCAGATGTATTGGAGTCAACACACGTCAGCAGCTTGGTAACATTTATTTCACACTGATGCATGAACAAACAAACCTCTACAGATAGCCAAGACACACCCACTTTCGCTCTGGTGCTCGCTCACTGACCACTGGACAGTACGCTTGGTAATGTTTATTTCACACTGATGCATGAACAAACAAACCTCTACAGATAGCCGAGACACACTCACTTTCGCTCTGTCGCTCGTTCACTGACCACTGTAGACAATACACTTTGTGAACATCTTTCACAACTTTTATTGCCATTGTAGCTCGTGTTATGTTGTTCTCCTTACATTCGCTCTCTATCTGTCGCAATCCGGTGCGTTGCCACTCTTAACTCATTACGGTCGCTCACAATCGGCCTCAATGGAAATCACTATAACATACATGTAACGTTCTGACGGAATCTAATTGTCAGCAAACATATTTCCATACTTGGTGTTGAATACTGTCTGATGTATAATGTAATGTAGCAAAAGAATTGCGTTGTGTATAATAAACAAACTTTTTGTGGTCGCTAAGCTGTCCCGTGCCTGAATGACTAGAGTCCAGCCAGTTCCCTTTCAAGATGTCGCTGGTGACCCATGCGATTCCTGTGACACGCCGAGCTTACTGACCACGGTTGACCGATTCTCTACTCTGCTCTTACTTCTACCGACAATAGTTAACTCTTTCATTACATTGTAGTTTATGTGTTTAACTCTTTCTAAGCTATGACACCATCATTAATCTAAGACTACTGTGATGCATTGAAAACGAAAACATTCTTATGCCACAGCAGGCAGACTTCAGATAGTGTTACTCTATGAAAGATCAGACAACCTACCTCTCTCAAGAAATTAAGGATGCATTCCGAGATAGGAAACTGATGCTTGCGGCATGCATAGATCTAAAGAAAGCTTTTGACAAAGTCTGGAGATAAAATCTGTTAAAGAAACTAAGCAACTAAAAAGTGAATGGAAGAATTTACAAATAGGTGAAAGCATACTTGCCCAACAGAATAGCCGTACAGGTAGACGGGCTCAAGAGCAAGAAAGTACTACTGCGCCATGGTGTTCCCCAGGCTGGAGTCCTGTCCCCCACACTTTTCCTAGTTTTTATCAATGACTTCCTAGCTAAACTACCACATGGCATGAAAGTGGCAATGTACGCTGATGACCTGGTCTTGTGGAGCACAAATGAACGTGCATCAGTAGCCACCAGATCACTAGAAAGATCTGTAAATTATAAGTTGCATGGGCAAATAGATAGTGTGTCAGCATGAACACTGACAAGTGCAGCATCTCCTAAATAAAAAGCAAGCATCATCCAGATATATGGAAAATCTCTAAGAGAAGATGAGCCAACATACCTTGGAGTAATATTTGATGACAGACTGACATGGATAAAGCACATCAACAAAGCAGTGACCAAATCCAGAAGTAAGATAATCATCCTGAGAAAATTAAATTAAGCCACATGGGAACCAGAGAGAAAATACATGTGTGGGATGTGGATTTTAATTTATGAGAATATTATGTTAAGCTGTCTGTGGGATTTATTGATTCTCTGGTCACTTGTTAGAATGCAGGGTGATTAGGGATATTTACCACAAACCCCAGGAGAAAACAGTTCAATCCTTGAAACAATGGCATCTGTAGTGCTAGAAGGATATTTATTGCTCACAACATATAAACAACCACTGTTGAACACCACATTTACTGGATGTACACAACAAATTTTGGACAAACAGTTCAAGTATTAAATCAAAATCTGCAGTTACATATATATGTGTAATGAACACTATGCATTTTCAGACAGGCATGGGAATGATTTGCTTTATCACAACATAGTACCCAGTGACCCCAGAAAAAAACAAGGTTATTACAAACAATACAACAACCACAAATTGGGTCTACTTTCATTTACCCTCATAATTAAGGCAAATAATGATCTAAGTATGTAGAACCCCAACATATAAACATTTCTTTCTGACACCTTTTACAATTCTCTCATTTTTAAAAATAATGAGTTGGTGTCAAAATACTACACCATAACTTTCATTGGAAAAAAAAACTACTGACCTGTTACCTTCAGAAAAAATTCACATATAAACAGCAGTTTGTACTACTAATTAATAGAGTCATTTATCTTCTGGTGTGCGGTTAAGGGTCCATCTCTGCTGTAGATTAGATCCTTTTCCCATTATCTGGGTACCGAATTAATGCACTCAGTTGTGTTCCTAATATTTATCCACTGGTAATTGGCTGGTGACTATTTTATAATCTATAATCCAGGAATTGAAAAATCACACACCACATATCCCCTCCGTTGGGGCTAGAATCACGAATATTCTGTTGCCTTAGGCTCGGTGCCTTTTTGTGAAATTTGGGGCCTCAGGTTGGTCTAACTTTCTGAAATTTCCACTTACGCTCTGCAGAAGGTACTCTCCCATCTCACCATACATGGTGCCAAGTAGACGGCCATTCAGCTGCTCTGCTTGCGATATCAGAATCCCAATTATTTCCACAAAGATGTTACACCCACCAAGTCGCGAGTCTATAACCCATGGCATTTAGGCTGACATTGGACCGGCAAGGAATTAGTCAGTGTTATCTAGTCCAGTGTAGAACTTTATATGACTGAGAGGCATCTCATGGTAGTATCTGTGACTAGGGCCACAATTGATATATACCTACATATATCCACAGATGAATAAATCCAGCACAGTAACAGGGTTGCAAACAATTAGATGATTCCTCTTGTTGCTGCTGTAGAGGCATTTAGTTGCTTTCATATGGTCTTTTATCTGATGGTGTTCAGGGTTTGGAACCTTGAGGTAATCTGGTTTCGTAGTTATGTTTCAGAGGATATTAAGTTTGTACCTTGGTTGTATTGGCTTATGTGGTTCAGTGTCTTCTCCCATTTGTTTGAGTTGGTGTTCATATCAAGAACTCGGTGTGGAGTGTCTGGTACCTTATGTTTGACTTGCTGCTCTGTGACTTTTCTTTCGAAGGCTTATCCATTGTTGGGTATCAACTTGGTAATCCAACCAACAGTTGAAGGGTTTTCACTGTTGCTAGTTTTAGTAACTTGTAGTAGGATTGTCCCATAGTTTCACTGATTTGGTTGAATGATGAGGCCATAGGTGGTACTTCTCAGAAGTAAAGCAGACGATACACTGTTGTCAGTTACTCTGTTGATCTTCATCTTTGTAGATTATTAGATTCAGAAGTCCATCCTGGATATTCCTACTAAAGTAGGACTTAATCACTCACCCAGTCAGTTTTCGAATTTGCCTGTTGCTCGCTATGGAGCTAATGAGTGCAGCAGTCAACATTGTTGTATTGGTCCAGTCTCAATTTTAGGACAGGTTGTCATTTATCATGTTCTGGCTGATTACCCAGTTTCCAGTTGACAGTGATGACATGCAGTCCCATCAAATCCACTACTCGCTATAGAAAAGGGATGACAAAGAATACAACCGAGCATTAACCTACAGTGTTATGGTAAAAGGTTTACAACACAATTACAAACAAAAAAGGGGAAAGAGATCGGAGTGGGTTCCCAAGTTCCCTGTCCCTAGTTGCTAGTTGTAGAGCTTTTCTAGCTCTGCTAGTGATTGAGATATCTTTTCACTCTATGTTTTGTTCTGCGATTGATAATGGGAACTTTTTTTTATGAGTGAAGCCATTCTGTCCATCCAACATGTTGATATTGTATCTCTCATTCTTGAAGAGAATAGCCTATACTCAATTTCTGTGGTTTCTAATGCCGCATCTTCCTTCCGGCACTATAATCAGCATTAGGCCAAGGCTTTTCAAAATTGTCTTCTTAATTACTGACATACACAGGTTTCATACTTCATCTCAAGTTTCCACAGTCAGGAGTAACAATCAGGACATAGAAAAGTTCTCATAACAGAGAAAACAAACATACATTTCTCTGATATTAAGTACATGATAATCATACATAATAATATTAATCATAAAATTTAATGCCAGAGCAAATGGTTTTGAATTTTCTTCAGGGGTTAATCCATAAACTAAAACATACATTGTTTTCCCCCACTGCATACAGCACATTAGGATAGTAACCACTGTGATATATTTTGCCAATGACTGCTATTATTCGGAGTGTGTTTATTAGAATAACTTATGCCGCATGGCCCAGTCGTCTGAATATCGCAAGCAATTTATTCACATCAATCTCCGCTTCTGTTCCTACTACAGAGAGGCGTTGGGATTGAAGGTACATCCTATCCGAACATTCATTTCTATCAAGCGTTTACTTTCTTTGTTCTAGAATTTATATTCACACACATGGCATTTCCCTAGCAAAAGGATTGTACTAAAATTTAGCACTATAGTTCCAAGTTACAGATTAGAATGTGGCGAAGCATTTTATCCCCTGACTAAGAGTCAGGAATATGCGTAATCATTTGTATGTCCCCGCATGGATAAGAATTCCTTTGAAAATGTTCTTTAGAGTTCAATCTCTACAGTACATAGATTATTTGCAGATTTCTAAGCATAGATCGTGAGATATAGCTTACAATGCATAGAAGTTTTAACATAGGAATATGAAATTGATAGATACGAGTTCTCTACTTGTGAAGTATGAATCAAGAGTCTGCTCCTACATTGAGAAGAGTTTCTGACATGAGAGTTGATACTCTACAGTACACATAATATTTATAGATTATAAGCACTAATAGTTATAAGTTCATAATGCCTATAAAAGGTTTTAACATAGAGATTTGAAATTGTAAAACATAGGAAAAATTACAGCGTGGCACCCACATGTGCTTCAGTACTAAAAATCAATCATACCCCAGTTTACAAGAATGGTTGAATTATCATTCTAACTAATTCTTACTTAAACACACTGGTATATGTACTTTATAAAAATACATGAATACATCTTAATAATGTAGATATAACATACCAATGGCTTGCAGAGACTGATGTATTTTTAAAGCAAAATTTCCCTCTCCCCGAAGGGAAAGGTCGACTTTCTTGTGTGCTATCTTCACTAGAAATGGCCGCTTTAGTCTTTGTTTTCAAACTCGCCGGTCTTGGCCAGGTACATGAGCCAAAATAAAGCCAAATAAATTAAGCTGTGCCACGATCAGTCTATCGCTGTTTTATTTTCTACTCCTACACTAAGCAAGATACTTAAACAGTAATTATTAGGGATTTGTAATTTTAAGGGCCTCAATAGACAGATGTTAGTAGAGACGTTTTTGTTTGCCACAACATGGCAAAGTTTATCAACATAACACACGACGATGCTTCGAATACGGGTTAACTGCGTGGTGTTCAGCATCTAAACCATACAAGAACTGGACAAGGTGCAAATTTTAGCACTTTCACCACGGGTGGGATGAGATCAATCCCTATAATGGAGATGGGAATGGCATAAGAACTGAGCAAGTGAAGAGATATAAAAACGCTAATACAAGCAGAAAAGTTCCTCAGCGTGCCAAGCCATCCTAGGAAGAACAGATTTGAAAACCTAATTGGGGAAAGATTCTAAGGAAGCTGTTTTATCCACCAGGCCAAACGACTCTGCAGAGAAACCATTGATTTGCCCACAGTTGGTATCCCAGGAAAGCTATCACAGAACGTACTTCGTGGAAAGAGGGACATAGATTATCACTACAAATCCAGACAAAAGTGGGGAGAAATGCTGTTCGAAATGGAGGAGTGGGAGTGAACATATAATACCGAAGTAATATTAGGGACACGACCAGAGTACCAACATGACAGAGAAATTATTAAATACCAACCAGAATACACAGACTGCGGTGCTTATGACATGAAAATTCAGTACATGAGGCGCTCCTGTCTGGGGAATTACCAGTACTATGGACACTACTATCTGAATTGGGCAGCCAGTGAAAACGAAAGGGCTTATCGACTACCTTATTAAGGATCCACGTGCAACCCAATGTGCCTACTGTTACTTACCACCAAAAGACAAGACTTTTTTTTTTTTAAAGACAAGAATGATCAAATTAATCAGAAAGCCACCAACACCACCCCAAGACGATTACCATTGTATGGACAGACGAGAACAAATCAATATAACATTATTCTGCGCCTCGGAACAGGCCACAATAGATTACATGACCACGTGTATACGAAATTCAAGGCTGACGGATCAGCCATGTGTACACGCGGATTGGCGCCGCAGACAGTAAATTACACACTCCATGACTGCCCAAAATACAACATATCTAGGCAAACCTTCTGCCTAGAGAAACAACAGTGGAAGATAACCTCTATGGGCCACCCCTCAACGATACGATTGCCGGCCTTCACGTCTTTGATTGCTGTTAAGTTTATGCTTCAGTATTATGCTGGATTTTGTGCCAACCTTGGACCATTGATTGTTGATAATGTTGCATTAAGTTTATTTCAAGACACATTCTAGCAGTGTGGGGGGGGGGGGGGGGGTGGGGGGGGGAAGAGAAGAACCAAGTAATCATCAGAGCATCCAGGGCACGAGAAAAATGATGCATATGGACCAAATCACACTGACGCAAATTCAATACACGTGAGATGGATGAGATGCTTGAAAATATCCGCCAACTTAACTCTCCGAGACACAGTAATAAATGATGTTATCAGACAAACAGTGGGATCAACGCCTTCTTCCACATATATTGAAAAGCAAAGGCAGAAGATGGTTAGAGCATCTCGTTAGAATGCAACACCATCAACTGCCAACACTGGTGCTGCATCAAAGAATATCTGATACGAGAGAAACAGGACACCCGAGAAGAAAATGGATTGACGACATCAAAGACGTTGTGCATTCACATGAAATGGCATTATCCGGTGGCACCTATCGGGCGCTACAACGTCAACTGTTGGACATCAATATTTCGGTAACCATTGAGATTAATAAAATAAATTCACAAATGACGACAGGGCGGTAGGTTGGAATCGCTGCGTGATCGCTATAAATTTCAATTTTGATATTGTCTAATGTGTGTTCTAATCTATATTTTCAGCCTCCACTTCTGTTATTAATACATGCTAATTAATGTCTTATTTTGGAAACTTGAAACCTCATGAAAGTTTGCAGAGAACAATAACGGAGGATATGCCCGGGAAGAGAGGAAAGGAAGGCCAAAAAGAAGATGGGTGCAGGATGTGGCGGATGATCTCCAGATGGGTGTATCGGACGCGGGGCATCTTGCTTGTGATCGAGAGGTTTTCCGGAAGGATGTTATGTTAGCGAGGTTCTGCAAAGGACATGCTACTGAATGAATGAATCAATGAATGATATTATATGCCGGCACCGTGGCGATGCGATTTCGGACGCATTTCGTAATCTCACATACCCGCCTTCGAAATGCAGCTGCAGGCGATTTGGTAGCAATGGCAAACTACTGAATGTAAATTTGTCAAGAAATCACAACAACAAATGCTGGTGTTGATTGCGACGTCCTGTAAAAGATGTGCAACTAATTGTATTATATATTGTTTCGGTAATGCTACTGGCCATTATAGTGTACCCATCGTTTAGTTTTTGTACACGCTTCCCCAGTTGGTTGAAACATGGCGGCTTATCTATGTAGAATGGCGGACACTACGAAATAGTGAGGTAATCTATATCTATAAAACAGAGTGTATGTTTGTTTGTTTGTGTGTGGGGATTTTGTATTGGATGCGTTCGATAACGGTACATCCGATTGAGATGAAATTTTCTACACGTCTTCCTTTCATTCCTGTGCAACCGACTATAATAATTTCTTAATGTAAAATCGTCGACTTATTTAATAACATTTACTTTTCCATTCTCATTATATAATGTCTATATAGCAGGGGGACTTCACTCTAGAAAAGTTATTTCAAGGGGCATAACTTTTAATAACATTTCTATATACTTTATAGTCATATTGTTGGACTTACTTGCACTATTGTTAAACTCTTTGTCTATTGTTATTTTCAGGCATATGCGTTATAATAAATAATGATATAATCTTTAAGGCATTTTCAAAGTTTTCATAAAAATAATGCATAATGCATAACATTGTAACCCATCTTTTTCTACAGTTTTCATTGAATGGTGTGTGGAAGGACATTCTTTTAAGTTACTGTGCGCCAAGAGCTGGGCGAAACCACGCCGGTCAGACAGATAGACAGACAGACAGTCGGGAACGGGAGAGCTTATATGACTACTTATTTGAATTAATTTAGATGCTCCCCACCAGGGACTGTGTGAAGCCGGGCCGGGACAGACAGACAGACAGATAGACAGACAAACAGATAGTCGGGAACGGGAGAGCTTATATGACTACGTATATGAATTAAATGAGATGCTCCCCACCAGGGACTGGGTGAAGCCGGGCCCGGTCAGACAGACAGATAGACAGACAGACAGATAGTCGGGAACGGGAGAGCTTATATGACTACTTATGTGAATTAAATGAGATGCTCCCCACCAGGGACTGGGTGAAGCCGGGCCGGGTCAGCCAGACAAACAAGCAGACAGACAGACTGATAGATAGATCCCCTCCAGGGCCTGGGCGAAGCCGGGCCGGGTCAGCTAGTGTTAAATAAAACAAATTGAAATATATTTGTCACTTGTCATGAAAGATTGGTTGGTAATAAGAATCATTGAGGCATAAAATAAGAATCATTGAGGCGTAAAATAAGAATAATTGAGGCGTATATGCCCGGGAAGAGAAGAGGAGACAAGCCAAAGAGAAGATGGGTGCATATTTTGAGCGGTTGATCTCCAGATGGGTCATAATGACAGGATCGGGACGCGGGACATCTTAATACTCAGTTTAAATAATAAAAATATCTTTTCTTGACAGTTCAGTATTGTGTCCATCAGCTGCACAATTAACAATAAAATGCTTCTGTCGGTAGGTCGACTTTTGGTCAGAGAACGTGGAAATATATAGGCATAGCATAGAGATAGACAGGAGAAGCCTGTTGTGGCAGGGCTCAAGTCAAATGCCTGTGGCCTGATGATTAATATTTGTTTAGGGACTAGATTCTTCGTCTACGCTCCTCCTCCGGATTGTTTTAAACGTAATTGTGTTACGCTTACTTACAGCAGAGCTGCAATATTTGAATCTTTCGGCCAACACATCCGACTTCTTCAGGCATTTGTTGGCCGGATTACCTTGTGTGGGGGGGGGGGGGGGGGGGGGGGGAACCAGACTGGATTATATCACAATCTTCTATTTCTCCCTGAATTTCTAATTATCGTCACCTTGTGTTTTTACTTAGATCTTTCTCTACTCCATTTACCCTGGAAATTCCAGACAAAGACTTTTCTAGTGGTACAATTATCAGGTTATCTCAATGTATGTCATATCCAGTGCCAGAAGCTTTTTCTAGCTTCTTGATTTGATACCCTGGTATTTGTTCAGTTCTGGCCATGAGCTCCACATTTGTAAGTCTGTCATTTTAGTCCTTATATTTTGCCTAGTCAGCAATTAACGAATGTTTGTAGTTTATTACCAATAATATTAGTGGTCATTTTAAGTCACTTTCCATGTTTCTAATCCACACAGTACTACAGATTTAATGTTATAATTGAATATTCTATTTAATTTCTTTTGACTTCCACAATTATTCCATTGCTATCAAAGTTCATCTTGCCTTAGCATTCTTATTTTAATATCTGTATATGCTCACCCATCTGTGTCTACATTGCTACCTAAATAGATTTATAATTCTGCCTCAATATCTGTATGTGCTAACCCATCTGTGTCTACACTGCTACCTAAATATTAGGAGCGTTCATTTGAAATCCGTTCGTGCCGCACCATGCATAATTGTGACGTTACACATGATCATGTTGTAGTAATGTGATAAGTACTGACCAATAAATAAAAGAGCATGTGCTTATCATCCCATGATGCATAGGTTCTGTTTCTGACCGTTGAGAAAATGGCCGGGTTGATCCAAAATCCATCCAAAGAAGCTCAGAGCGGTGATTCAGTTTCTTTCATTTGAAGGATGTCGACCAGTGGACATTCATCGAAGAATGCAGGCAGCGTACGGTAACAAATGTGTGTCAAAGACAACAAGGACAGACTGGGCAGTTCACGACAGATCTTCGACGGCCGGGTCAGCGCATAGTGTTGCAACAGAAGACACCATCGCCAAAATCGATGCAGCAGTACAGATGACCCGTTGTCGAAGCATACATTCGCTAGCAAAAGAATTTGATGTGTTAATTGGGACGATTCAAAAGGTCGTTCATAAGAAACTGCAATATCGGAAGGTGTGTTCACACTGGGTACCATGGATGTTGACCGACCACCAAAAAGAGGAACTCATGGAATGGTGTTTGAACCACTTGCTGCATTACAGAGTGGAGGGTGATGCATTTCTCTTCTGCATAGTGGCAGGCGATAATCATGGTGTCACCTCTTTGAGATGAGCAGCAAAAGAGAGAGCATGCAATGGAAGCATGCTGGATCACCAAAAGCCAAAAAATTAAAGTTACAGGTTTCCGCTAGTAAGGTTATGCTGAGCGCATTTTTTGACCATGAAGGGCTATTGTTGGCCGACTTTAAAGAACCTGGTGTCAACATCAACTCTACCCACTACTTGAAAACACTAGACAAGCTGCAAAAAGCCATCAAGAATAAACGACCCGGCATGCTTTCTCGCGGTGTGATTTTGTTGCATGATAATGCTCGTCCGCATGTTGCAAAGATTGTGCAGGAAGCATTAGCTTGGAAGAAGTGGGAAATTCTGCAACATCCAGCCTATAGTCCTGATTTGTCACCATGTGATTTTCATTTGTTCGGACCTCTAAAAAAAGCTCTCAAGGGGCAATGATTTCACACAGATGCAGAAGTAATGAACGCGGTAAACACTTGGTTCAGTGAGCAACCACAATCCTTTTTTGCGGACGGCATTCGCCGCCTACCTAAGCAATGGGATGCTTGCCTGAATGCCTACGGCAACTTCTTCTGACCAACCCATGGTGCATAATTCATTCAAAATGAATGCTTTGTTTAATTCTACCACACCTGTTAATGTTTCTTTCATGCTTTTGTAATAAAGCCATTGGAACGGGTTTCAAATGAATTACCCTTATAGATGTATAAATCTGCCTCAATATATGTATATGCTCACCCATCTGTGTCTACATTGCTACCTAAATAGGTGTATGATTCTGCCCAAATATCTGTATATGCTCACCCATCTATGTTTATATTGCTACCGAAATAGGTGTATAATTCTGCCTCAGTATCTGTATATGCTCACCCAACTGTGTCTACATTGCTACCTATATAGGTGTATGATTCTGCCTCATTATCTGTGGCTTTCCCTATGAATTTTTAGACCTAATTGTTGTGTTTACCTAAATCTTGCATCTCATTTCAATGTTTCGGACAAGAAGAATTGATTGATTGATTGATTGATTTAAGAACCAACATCACAGCATTCGGGGCATTCCCATTAGCGCGCCATCCCCATCCTCAGCAGCCAGCGAAGAGTTCCAACACCAATAGTGCCACTAGCAATCTGATTATATGTCCGTCTCGCCTTTCCTCTAAGCGTTGAGCATCGGCCAGAACCCCTCGTCACTCCTCGCTGTCTCATTCTTTCCAGACCATGGTGATCCATTTGCTCCTCCGAGGTGTACACGTGCTCCCACAAGGCTACAACCACATCTGCCTTGTCATGCATCAATACCCTACCAAGTTTTGCAGAGCCAGCCAATCTGTTCATGCCCCAGCACACTGGCATGCCCCGGAGAAAAGATTCAGGCGATACTTGCCACCCATGTCCTCCAAAGTGAGGCAAGCCACTCTGCACGAAGCATGTCTGTCCTCACCTTCTTCAACATGCTTTCTGAGTCGGTTACAATCATGTGTGTGTGTGTCGTATTCTCCATCCAGCGGAGAGCTGCAGTGACCACCTCCACCTCCATTCTAAAACTAGATGTTGTGGTATCATATGCCAGGCTCTCCTGCACCAAATGTTGACCATTAGCTCTTGCTACGAACCCCCAGGCACTTCTCCTACCTCTCAACACCGACCCATCTGTGTAGATAATGACATCACCCGATTCCTGATATGTTATTCCAATTCTTAACCCTTTGAAAAAAACTTGATCCTCTCAGTGATTGATTATGGACTAGGACTGCTCACTGTCTCAAAGAGTCAGCTGGTGAAATTAGAGCGCATACAGAATGAAGCTATGTGGGTCATTCTGGGATGCACCAGAGACACTCCAGTGGTGTGTATGCGTTACATCCTTGGTCTGCATACTGTTGCTGGTAGGCACAAGGTGATGCAAGCGAAGGCATACCTCAGAGTAGCTGCAGACACAGATCACCGGTATCATGAGGCGCTGGACGTAGTTAAGGGTCAGAGACTGATAAGAGGGAAATCATGGATGGCTCAGGCGGAGGATACGATCAGAAAGGTGTGCCCCTTGGAGAACATTAGGCGAGGAGAGGAGTGGGTCAGAGTGCCAGCCGTGCAGTCAGACTTGTGCAGAGTTATAATCACATTGAGCAGGGAGTGGCCAGCAGGGGCCACGGAAGTGGAAATTCAGCAATTAATTCAGGAAAATTCTTGCACGGGTGATGTGATTATCTACACGGATGGGTTAGAGGTAGGAGAAGTGCTTGGGGGTTCTTGGCAAAAACTAATGGTCGTTTGGTGCAGGAGAGCCTGGCGTATGATGACACTACATCTAGCTTAAGAATGGAGGTGGAGGCGGTCAGTGCATCTTTCCGCTGGATAGAAAACACGATACATACACATATTGTCATTGTAACTGACTCAGAAAGCATGCTGAGAAGGGTGAGAACAGGCAAGCTTCGTGCAGAGTGGCTTGCTTCGCTTCGGAGGTCACGGGTAGCAAGCAGCACCTGGATCTTTTCTCCTGGGCATGCCGGTGTGCTGGGGAAGTGAACAGGCGGACAGATTGGCTGGCTTGGCAGAACTTGGTGGAGTATTGATGCATGACAAGGCAGATGTGATTGCGGCCTTGTGGGAGCACGTGTACACCTTGGAGGAGCAAATGGATCACCATAGTCTGGTTAGAATGAGGCAGCGAGGAGTGACGAGGGGATCTGGCCGACGCTCGACGCTCAGAGGAAAGGCGAGATGGACATATAATCAGATTGCTACTGGAACTATTAGTGTTGGAACTCTTCGCTGGTTGCTGAGGATGGGGACGGAGCGCTTATGGGAATGTCCCGAATGCTGTGATGTTGGTTCCTAGATCAATCAATCAATCAATCAATCACCCGAGCGAGCATTATCCTGAATTAGTTGCTGAATTTCCACTTCTGTGGCCCTGCACTCCCGGCTGAATGTGATTATAACTCTGCACAAGCCTGACTGCTCCGTTGACACTCTGACCCACTCCTCTCCACGCCTAATGTTCTCCAAGATGCACACCTGTCTGATTGTATCCTCCGCCTGAGCCATCCATGATTTCCCTCTTATCAGTCGCTGACCCTTAACTGCTTCCAGCACCTCATGCAAATGGTGATCTGTGTCTGCAGCTACTCTGAGGTATGTCTTCGCCTGCATCACCTTGAGCCTACCTGCAACAGTCGGCAAACCAAGGATGTAACACATACACACTACTGGGGTGTCTGTGGTGCATCCCAGAATGAACCGCATAACTTTGTTCTGTATGCGCTCTAGCTTCACCAAATGACTCTTTGACTTTGAGACAGTGAGCAGTCCTAGTCCATAATCAGTCACTGAGATGATCAAGTGCTGGTATAGTGTGAAAAGCATTCTCTGCTCTGTGTCCATTGCAGCCATAGTTTTAAGTGCATTGAGACCCTTTTGAGGACAAGAAGGCAATGTCATCAATGAAGTCCAGATCATCCAGTTTCAGTGCACAAGGAGACAATATTGGGACCAAATTTGCCTAATTGTCAAATGTAGCATGCTCACAACTTTCATGTTAGAAGCTTACAAAGTAGAATTCTTGCTCAAAAGCATCAGTTTAGAAGGAATATTTGTGACAAAATTTTCTTGTTTTTCTCTCCAATTGAAGACTCGTTATTGGATGTATGGAAGGGGGAAAAGATACAACAAAGAATGGCTGCTGTTATAAGTATTGCATTAACTTTAATGTTTGTATGATGTGTGACACAAGTAATACAGATTTTCCACAAAGCTGTCATGTATTGTTATGTTTGTCATGATAAACCAATATCAGTACACTATGATTGATTACCAAACTCCAATTCTTAAAGGGGACTTGAGGAATAACATATCAGGAATCATGTCTTGAAGTAATCATAAGACATTTTGTATCATTAATCATGATTAGATATTATCTTGAAAAACAAACTATCAAATCTGTATATATAAAACAGAATGTATGTATGTGGGTGGGTGTGTGGGGATGTATTTGATGCATTCGATAACGGTCCATCCGATTGAGATGAAATTTTCTACATGTTTTCTTTTCATTCCCGTGCAGCCAACTGTCATAGTTTTGTACTGTACAATCAGCTATTTACTTACTAAAATTTAATTTTGTAATTACCTGACTTAACATAAGAAAATTTATATAAAGGGACATAACTTATAGTAGCATTGCTATATCTTAGGTTAAGTCTCCTGGCTATAGATAGATAGATAGAACGAATGAACGAACAAACTTTATTTTCAAAGGGTTAAGAATTGGGCACACAGGCCCGTCTAACATTCTGCCCTTCTATCACTCTCTTTCATACATTATTTCATTCACACATCATTCAAGGCTAACAGAGAACAGCAATAATATAAAAGATATGCATTATAAAGGCATGGGCAAAATGCGAACATCAAAACTACACGACTCAGTAATATTAGATAATGATCTGACACTTGTTATTAGCCATGTGGAATATACTGGCCTACCAAAAGGGGACTGGCTGTTATACTAGGGTTTTGTTGTTATTATTATTATTATCTCTATTATTAAGGGGGAAGGTAATCCGTACTGAGATAGTGTTCGAATAATGTGCGATTATATGAATAGGGAATGGTGATGTCTTTGATTTCTTGTGGAAGATTGTTCCACAGCTATAGATAGATAGATAGATAGATAGATAGATAGATAGATAGATAGATAGATAGATAGATAGATAGATAGATAGATTAGATAGATTAGATAGATAGATAGATAGATAGATATATAGATAGATAGATAGATAGATCTGACCCGATAGATAGAGAGGGTTGGAGAGACGGACGGATGGATGGGCAGGCAGGCAGGCAGACAGACAGATAGATAGACAGACAGACAGACAGTCGGGAACGGGAACTTATATGACTACTTATATGAATTAAATGAGATGCTCCCCATCAGGGGCTGGGCGAAGCCGGGTCAGACAGATAGATAGATAGATCAGACAGACAGACAAACAAGCAGACATACAGATAGATAGATAGATCCCCATCAGGGCCTGGGCGAAGCCGGGACGGGTCAGCTAGTTCATTTATATAGTTTATTTTTGCTTACACATGTAACTTACAAATCCTTTCAGATTAAAAGATGGAGAGTAAACTACCATCAGAGTCAAGATAGAACAGCCTGAAGTCTATGCAGGTCAAGGTAAGATTAAGTGCAACATAACGTAACAGTTAGTTGAATATCCTTTACAGGATGTTGGAGTTAACCCCATTATTTACTGGCTGTTTTTGATTTACTAGATAATTCTAAAAATAGTAGTTTGCCTTTGCTTTCTCAATGGCCACACTATAATTTCTCTCTGTCATGACTTCGTGCAGTCCCAAACGCTGGCATACAATAGTCGTTGCATATACTTGAAGACAGAACTCAGTTGTGGGGTACCACTGCTGATAGTCGTTAATGTCCTCTTGCATCACACACCAGGCTCTCTCTCTCTCTCTCTCTCTCTCTCTCTCTCTCTCTCTCTCTCTCTCTCTCTCTCTCTCTCTCTCTCTCTCTCTTATGATGTTCATGAAAATATACTGCTGTACAGATGATGCAAAGTTCTTCTTGAATATATGTCCCCTGCGTGTAACATGTAACCTCTCTATCTTGTATGACGCCTCCAACTTTTATGACTGGTCGCTCTTGTATGACTTGTCATTATGCTGCCTCATGCCTGAATGAAGGATTCTTTCTTCTGGAACGACAACTTTGATCTTGAACTTTCCTCATGCTAACCCGAGTTTTTGTCATTAGAGCTCACTGGCTTAGCTGCCTGATTGGTTTTCTGGGCATGTCACATATTTCTGTCTAGATACAGTTTGTTTTCATTTGAACTATTTTGTAACTCTTTAACTCTTTACATCTCATCTTTCAGCCATAGTTACTCTATATGGATGCCTGACACTTGGAGATTTCAGTACAAAGCGGGAAAGGAAAGAATGGAAGATGTAGTTGGGGATTATGGTTTAGGAACTAAAAAATGAAAAAGGATCAGAACTGATGGAATGGGCAAAACCAAATAATATGATGATTGGAAACAAATGGTTTGAACACCGTAATAGACAACTGTATACAGGGAAAAGCCCCAATTAAAAAATCCAAACAGATTGATTACATACTGATCAATAAGAGCTTTAGAATTGCCTTAATAAATACATAAAGACAATACCTGTGTTAACAAGTCCATAAACGAAAAAGGAAATTGGTTAAACAAGCATGTGCAGCAAAATTGAACTGAATTATATTAAAGATACACAGGATATGCACAGACAGATTACAGAGTTGACAAGAAGAAAAATAAGGGTAAACACAGGATGATTGAAATCATAAACACTAAAATTATAATTGGAAGAAAGTGCTATAATAAAGAGATGGAATGAATATATAAGAGAGTTATATGATGGGGAAAGAACAGACCTGACAGAAGAAAGTAACTTAGAAGGTACACCTGTACTAAACGATGAAGTCACTGGTGCTATCAAGCACTATGCAAGACAGGAAAAACAGCTGGGACAAATGGAATCATAATAGAAGAATTAGAAGTACTGGGAAAATTTGAAGTAGAAATATTAGCTAAAATGGTTAATATTTACAACAGTGGATACATACCTAGTGATATTCTGACATCTGTATTTATAGCTCTGCTGAAAAGACCAGAAGCCATTTAATACGAAGAATTTTGTACACTCAACCTCATAAACCATATCACCAAACATCTACTCAGAATTATGAGAACAAGGATGAAGATAAAGATGGAAACTGGTGAAGAACAGTATGGATATGTAAGAGGAAATGTTACGAATAATGCCATATTCACATTACAGACACTAATGTCGAGATAAGTTGATACACAGACAGACTATATACATGTGCTGTATAGATTATAGCAAGGTGTTTGATAAAGTGAAGCATGATGAAATGATCAAAATGTTAGAAAATATTAATTATGATGGGAAAGATCTTGGAATAATAAAAAATATTTACTGGAAACAAGCAGCAGCAATTAAAATGGCAAAATAAAGATTGCAGTTATGAACAGATGAAGCAAGGAGTAAGAGAAGAAGGTGTTTTGTCACCAAATCTCATCCATTTCTCTATATCAAAGTAATAATGAGAGAGATCAAAGAGGGGCCAGGAATATGAGTTGGAAGTTATGCAAATGACACGGTTTTGATAGCAGAATGTGCAACAGATCTACATCTTGTGGACATTGTAGTAATACAGACTGCACAAAGAGAATAAAGAAAACAGAAACAATAATTATATTGAAGAAAAAAGATAATACCAACCAAAGAAATGATAATAGAAAGGAAATGTTTAACCAAGTTGATAAATTTAAGATCCATTTCAGAAAATGAAAAGTCTCTTAGGCAATAAGTCACCATCATTGAATGTCAGAAAGAGAGTCCTGAAGTGTTATATAAAACCTGTCTTACTGTATGGCAGAGAGAGTCCTGGAGTGTTATATAAAACCTGTCTTACTGTATGGCAGTGGATCATGGAACATGAATAAACAAATTCAGAACAACTTAGAAGCAACAGAGATGTGGATGCTGAGGAGAATGTTGTGAATATGTTGGACCTCCAGAGTAACCAACAATGATTGCCTGGTAAAGGCTAATGCCACTAGAACATTATATACAACTGTAAGAAGGAGACAAACATCATTCTGTGGTCATGTAGTGAGAAGAGGGGCATTGGAAAACACTGTGATGCTTGCATGCTGGATGGACTGAGACAGTGGCATGGTGGGATATCATCAGCAGATTTGATTCTGAGCACCAGGGACCGAGATCTGTGGAGAGATATGAATGTCTACACCAGCCACATGATAATGATGAAAGTATGAGTCTAGTTGGTGAGCATCAGCCAATGAGCAGTGGTGTCATAACCTTGTCCTCAAAAAGTTGAATTTAGATAACTGGTGTTTCTGCTTACCTAATTGGGGTTCAATGCACTTAACAGATTGTGGACCAACAACTCTGGGTTACAATGAGAAACAGTAACAGCCTAGATCATACATCAGCCTAGATCATACATCAGCCTAGATCATACATCAGCCTAGATCATATATTAGCATAGATCATATATCAGCCTAGATCATACATCAGCCTAGATCATACATCAGCCTAGATCATATATTAGCATAGATCATACATCAGCCTAGATCATACATCAGCCTAGATCATATATTAGCATAGATCATACATCAGCCTAGATCATACATCAGCCTAGATCATACATCAGCATAGATCATACATCAGCCTAGATCATACATCAGCCTAGATCATATATTAGCATAGATCATACATCAGCCTAGATCATACATCAGCCTAGATCATACATCAGCCTAGATCATACATCAGCCTAGATCATACATCAGTCTAGATCATATATCAGCCTAGATCATACATCAGCCTAGATCATATATTAGCATAGATCATATATCAGCCTAGATCATACATCAGCCTAGATCATATATTAGCATAGATCATACACAGTCATCGTTCTTCTCCTTCATCTGTCGTTCACTTGAAATTGATTGTCTATAGCTGCAGTGTTTGTCTGTTTGATTACACATACATATCTTACTTTTGGTGTTTCAGAAATACACTCATGGTCTCCAAGTAGTTCTTACCTCTCCATACAAGGGCATTCACAAAAGTGGACATATGACAGCATAGTTGTGAAGGTTGTGAAACAAGAACTATCGGATGTTCTGTGTGAGGACAGGAGTCACAGCTTCAGTAAAATGGTAGACATAGCTGGGGGAAGCATCATTCATGAACTGATGGGGAACAGGAACTCAGAATCAAGAATGGTTTAGAACAGTTGTAATACTTCGGTTAATCATGAAAATTGTTGTCAAATGTCAGAGAATGTGTCTTCGTTTCCTGGAACTGGCAGTCTGAAGAAACATAAGAGAACACACGAGGAGAGAAACCTTACAAGTGTGATGATTGTGGTGTTTCTTTTACTCAAGCTGGCAGTTTTAAGTGCCATATGAGAAAATATACAGGAGAGAAACCTCACAAGTGATATTTGTGGTATTTCCTACACTATACCTAGCTCTAGCTATCTGAAGACCCATAGGAGAATGCATACAGGAGAGAGACCTTACAAGTGTGATGATTGTGCTTCTTCTTTTAAGTGTGCTAGCCATCTGAAGAACCATAAGAGAATACATTCAGGAGAGAAACCTTACATGTGTGATGATTGTGGTGCTTCTTTTAAGTTTGATAGCCAACTGAAGTACCATATGGGAATACATACAGGAAAGCAACCTTACAAGTGTGATTATTGTGGTGCTGCTTTTGCTTGTGCTAGCAGTCTGAAGTACCATAAGAAAACACATACAGGAGAGAGACCTTACATGTGTGATGATTGTGGTGCTTCTTTTATTGAAATTAGCTCTTTGAAGAATCATATGCGAAGACATACGCGAGGGAAACCTTACAAGTGTGATGATTGTGGTGCTTCTTTTATTAAATCTAGCAATCTGAAGATCCATAGGAGAATACATACAGGAGAGAAACCTTACATGTGTGAAGATTGTGGTGCTTCTTTTAGCCGTCTTAGCAGTCTGAAGGTCCATAGGAGAATACATACAGGAGAGAAACCTTACACGTGTGATGATTGTGGTGCTGCTTTTGCTTGTGCTAGCAGTCTGATCAGCCATAATAGAATACATACAGGAGAGAAACCTTACAAGTGTGATAAATGTGGTTGTGCTTTTACTAAACTTGGCTATCTGAAGGACCATAAGAGAACACATACAGGAGAGAAACCTTACATGTGTGAAGATTGTGGTGCTTCTTTTAAGCGTGCTAGCACTCTGAAGGTCCATAGACGGAGAATACATACAGGAGAGAAACCTTACAAGTGTGATTATTGTGGTGCTTCTTTTGCTTGTCTTAGCAGTCTGATCAGCCATAATAGAACACATTCAGGAGAGAAACCTTACAAGTGTGATAATTGTGGTGCTTCTTTCAAGCATGCTGGCAATCTAAAGGTCCATAAGAGAAGACATACAGGAGAGAAACCTTACATATGTGATGATTGTGGTGCTTCTTTGATTGAATTGCGTGCTTTGAAGCATCATATGCTAAGGCATACAGGAGGGAAACCTTACATGTGTGATGTTTGTGGTGATTCCTTTGCTAACACTATCGTTCTGAAGGTCCATAGGAGAACACATACAGGAGAGAAACCTTATAAGTGTGATGATTGTGGTGCTTCTTTTATTAAATCTTGCATTCTGAAGGAACATAAGAGAACACATACTGGAGAAAAACCCTATAAGTGTGATGATTGTGGTGCTTCTTTTGCTCAACTTTGCACTTTGAAACACCATATTAGAAGACATACAGGAGAGAAACATTACAAGTGTGAAGATTGTGGTACTTCTTTTAACCGTGCCAGCATTCTGAAGAACCATAAGAGAACACATACAGGAGAGAAACCTTACAAGTGTGATGATTGTGGTGCTTCTTTTACTAACGCTAGCAGTTTGAAATACCACAAGACAACACATACTGGAGAAAAACCCTACAAGTGTGATGATTGTGGTGTCTCTTATATTCAACTTGGCACTCTGAAGCATCATATAAGAACACATACAGGAGAGAAACCTTACATGTGTGAAGATTGTGGTACTTCTTTTAACCGTACCAGCATTCTGAAGAACCATAAGAGAACACATACAAGAGAGAAACCTTACAAGTGTGATGATTGTGGTGCTTCTTTTACTCAACTTGGCCATCTGAAGGTCCATAAGAGAACACATACATGACAGAAACCTTACAAGTGTGATGATTGTGGTGCTTCTTTTACTAAATCTAGCTTTCTGAAGAGCCATAAGAGAGCACATTCAGGAGAGAAAACATACATGTGTTGATTGTGGTGGTGCTTTTAAGCATACTAGTAATCTGAAGTACCATATGGGAATACATACAGGAGAGAAACCTTACAAGTGTGATGGTTGCAGTGCTTCTTTTACTCAACTTGGCACTCTGAAAGCATCATACTAGAACACATACAGGAGAGAAACCTTACATGTGTGATGATTGTGGTGCTAGTTTGATTGAAATTAGCGCTTTGAAGCAATACATGCGAAGACATACAGGAGAGAAACCTTACAAGTGTGATGACTGTGGTGCTTCCTTTACTCAACTTGGCCATCTGAAGGCCCATAAGAGAACACATACATGACAGAAACCTTACAAGTGTGATGATTGTAGTGCAACTTTTACTAAATTCTGCAATCTGAAGAAACATAAGGGAATACATCATCACCATGTGCCCTGTCGGCTTGTTTAGGTGTTCATGTCTGTTCACAACACCAAAGAATGCTATTTGTCTCTGTCTTATAGTTGTGTGTAATGTTCTAGTGTCATTAGCCTCTTCCAGGCAATCTTGCTAGTTACTCTGTCTTATAGTTGTGTGTCATGTTCTAGTGTCATTAGCCTCTTCCAGGCAATCATTGCTAGTTACTCTGTCTTATAGTTGTGTGTCATGTTCTAGTGTCATTAGCCTCTTCCAGGCAATCATTGCTAGTTACTGTCTTATATAGTTGTGTGTCATGTTCTAGTGTCATTAGCCTCTTCCACAATCATTGCTAGTTACTCTGTCTTATAGTTGTGTGTCATGTTCTAGTGTCATTAGCCTCTTCCAGGCAATCATTGCTAGTTACTCTGTCTTATAGTTGTGTGTCATGTTCTAGTGTCATTAGCCTCTTCCAGACAATCATTGCTAGTTACTCTGTCTTATAGTTGTGTGTCATGTTCTAGTGTCATTAGCCTCTTCCAGGCAATCATTGCTAGTTACTCTGTCTTATAGTTGTGTGTCATGTTCTAGTGTCATTAGCCTCTTCCAGACAATCATTGCTAGTTACTCTGTCTTATAGTTGTGTGTCATGTTCTAGTGTCATTAGCCTCTTCCAGGCAATCATTGCTAGTTACTCTGTCTTATAGTTGTGTGTCATGTTCTAGTGTCATTAGCCTCTTCCAGCAATCATTGCTAGTTACTCTGTCTTATAGTTGTGTGTCATGTTCTAGTGTCATTAGCCTCTTCCAGACAATCATTGCTAGTACTCTGTCTTATAGTTGTGTGTCATGTTCTAGTGTCATTAGCCTCTTCCAGGCAATCATTGCTAGTTACTCTGTCTTATAGTTGTGTGTCATGTTCTAGTGTCATTAGCCTCTTCCAGGCAATCATTGCTAGTTACTCTGTCTTATAGTTGTGTGTCATGTTCTAGTGTCATTAGCCTCTTCCAGACAATCATTGCTAGTTACTCTGTCTTATAGTTGTGTGTCATGTTCTAGTGTCATTAGCCTCTTCCAGGCATCATTGCTAGTTACTCTGTCTTATAGTTGTGTGTCATGTTCTAGTGTCATTAGCCTCTTCCAGACAATCATTGCTAGTTACTCTGTCTTATAGTTGTGTGTCATGTTCTAGTGTCATTAGCCTCTTCCAGGCAATCATTGCTAGTACTCTGTCTTATAGTTGTGTGTCATGTTCTAGTGTCATTAGCCTCTTCCAGGCAATCATTGCTAGTTTACTCCTGTCTTATAGTTGTGTGTCATGTTGCTATCGTGTCATTAGCCTCTTCCAGGCAATCATTGCTAGTTACTCTGTCTTATAGTTGTGTGTCATGTTCTAGTGTCAATAGCCTATTCCAGGACAATGCATGCTATTTACATCTGTCTATAGTTTTGGTGTCATGTTCTAGTGTACAGTAGCCTCTTCCCAGGACAATCATTGATAGTTACTCTGTATTATAGTGTGTGTTAATGTTCTAGTATCATAGCCCTCTTTCCAGACAATCATTGCTAGTTACTCCTGTCCTTATAGTTGTGTGTCATGCTTCTGGTATCATAGCCTCTTCCAGGGCAATCATTGCTAGTTTACTCTGTCTTATAGTTGTGTGTCATGTTCTAGGTGTCATAGCCTCTTCAGGCAAGCATTGCTAGTGACTCTGTCTTATAGTTGGTGTGTCATGTCTAGTTTCATAGCCTCTTCCAGGCCAATCATTGCTAGTTATCTCCTGTCTTATAGTGTGTGTCATGTTCTAGTGTCATTAGCCTCTTCCAGACAATCATTGCTAGTTACTCTGTCTTATAGTTGTGTGTCATGTTCTAGTGTCATTAGCCTCTTCCAGGCAATCATTGCTAGTTACTCTGTCTTATAGTTGTGTGTCATGTTCTAGTGTCATTAGCCTCTTCCAGACAATCATTGCTAGTTACTCTGTCTTATAGTTGTGTGTCATGTTCTAGTGTCATTAGCTTCTTCCAGACAATCATTGCTAGTTACTCTGTCTTATAGTTGTGTGTCATGTTCTAGTGTCATTAGCCTCTTCCAGACAATCATTGCTAGTTACTCTGTCTTATAGTTGTGTGTCATGTTCTAGTGTCATTAGCCTCTTCCAGGCAATCATTGCTAGTTACTCTGTCTTATAGTTGTGTGTCATGTTCTAGTGTCATTAGCCTCTTCCAGGCAATCATTGCTAGTTACTCTGTCTTATAGTTGTGTGTCATGTTCTAGTGTCATTAGCCTCTTCCAGGCAATCATTGCTAGTTACTCTGTCTTATAATTGTGTGTCATGTTCTAGTGTCATTAGCCTCTTCCAGACAATCATTGCTAGTTACTCTGTCTTATAGTTGTGTGTCATGTTCTAGTGTCATTAGCCTCTTCCAGGCAATCATTGCTAGTTACTCTGTCTTATAGTTGTGTGTCATGTTCTAGTGTCATTAGCCTCTTCCAGACAATCATTGCTAGTTACTCTGTCTTATAGTTGTGTGTCATGTTCTAGTGTCATAGCCTCTTCCAGGCAATCATTGCTAGTTACTCTGTCTTATAGTTGTGTGTCATGTTCTAGTGTCATTAGCCTCTTCCAGGCAATCATTGCTAGTTACTCTGTCTTATAGTGTGTGTCATGTTCTAGTGTCATTAGCCTCTTCCAGGCAATCATTGCTAGTTACTCTGTCTTATAGTTGTGTGTCATGTTCTAGTGTCATTAGCTCTTCCAGACAATCATTGCTAGTTACTCTGTCTTATAGTTGTGTGTCATGTTCTAGTGTCATTAGCCTCTTCCAGGACAATCATTGCTAGTTACTCTGTATTATAGTTGTGTGTCATGTTCTAGTGTCATTAGCCTCTTCCAGACAATCATTGCTAGTTAACTCTGTCTTATAGTTGTGTGTCATGTTCTAGTATCATAGCCTCTTCCAGGCATCATTGCTAGTTTACTCTGTCTTATAGTTGTTTGTCATGTTCTAGTGTCAATTAGCCTCTTCCAGGCAATCATTGCCTAGTTACTCTGTCTTATAGTTGTGTGTCATGTTCTAGTGTCATAGCCTCTTCCAGACCAATCATTGCTAGTTACTCTGTCTTATAGTTGTGTGTCATGTCTAGTGTCATTAGCCTCTTCCAGGCCCATCATTGCTAGTTACTCTGTTCTTATAGTGTGTGTCATGTTCTAGTATCATTAGCCTCTTCCAGACAATCATTGCTAGTTACTCTGTCTTATAGTTTGTGTGTCATGTTCTAGTGTCATAGCCTCTTCCAGCAATCATTGCTAGTTACTCTGTCTTATAGTTGTGTGTCATGTTCTAGTGTCATTAGCCTCTTCCAGGACAATCATTGCTAGTTACTCTGTCTTATAGTTGTGTGTCATGTTCTAGTATCATTAGCCTCTTCCAGGCAATCATTGCTAGTTACTCTGTCTTATAGTTGTGTGTCATGTTCTAGTGTCATTAGCCTCTTCCAGGGCAATCATTGCTAGTTACTCTGTCTTATAGTTGTGTGTCATGTTCTAGTGTCATTAGCCTCTTCCAGGCAATCATGCTAGTTACTCTGTCTTATAGTTGTGTGTCATGTTCTAGTGTCATTAGCCTCTTCCAGGCAATCATTGCTAGTTACTCTGTCTTATAGTTGTGTGTCATGTTCTAGTGTCATTAGCCTCTTCCAGGCAATCATTGCTAGTTACTCTGTCTTATAGTTGTGTGTCATGTTCTAGTAGTCATAGCCTCTTCCAGACAATCATTGCTAGTTACTCTGTCTTATAAGTTGTGTGTCATGTTCTAGTGTCATTAGCCTCTTCCAGACAATCATTGCTAGTTACTCTGTCTTATAAGTTGTGTGTCATGTTCTAGTGTCATTAGCCTCTTCCAGGCAATCATTGCTAGTTACTCTGTCTTATAATTGTGTGTCATGTTCTAGTGTCATTAGCCTCTTCCAGGCAATCATTGCTAGTTACTCTGTCTTATAGTTGTGTGTCATGTTCTAGTGTCATAGCCTCTTCCAGGCAATCATTGCTAGTTACTCTGTCTTATAGTTGTGTGTCATGTTCTAGTGTCATAGCCTCTTCCAGCAATCATTGCTAGTTACTCTGTCTTATAGTTGTGTGTCATGTTCTAGTGTCATTAGCCTCTTCCAGGCAATCATTGCTAGTTACTCTGTCTTATAGTTGTGTGTCATGTTCTAGTGTCATTAGCCTCTTCCAGGACAATCATTGCTAGTTACTCTGTCTTATAGTTGTGTGTCATGTTCTAGTGTCATTAGCCTCTTCCAGACAATCATTGCTAGTTACTCTGTCTTATAGTTGTGTGTCATGTTCTAGTGTCATTAGCCTCTTCCAGACAATCATTGCTAGTTACTCTGTCTTATAGTTGTGTGTCATGTTCTAGTGTCATTAGCCTCTTCCAGGCAATCATTGCTAGTTACTCTGTCTTATAGTTGTGTGTCATGTTCTAGTGTCATTAGCCTCTTCCAGGCAATCATTGCTAGTTACTCTGTCTTATAGTTGTGTGTCATGTTCTAGTGTCATTAGCCTCTTCCAGGCAATCATTGCTAGTTACTCTGTCTTATAGTTGTGTGTCATGTTCTAGTGTCATAGCCTCTTCCAGGCAATCATTGCTAGTTACTCTGTCTTATAGTTGTGTGTCATGTTCTAGTGTCATTAGCCTCTTCCAGGCAATCATTGCTAGTTACTCTGTCTTATAGTTGTGTGTCATGTTCTAGTGTCATAGCCTCTTCCAGACAATCATTGCTAGTTACTCTGTCTTATAGTTGTGTGTCATGTTCTAGTGTCAATAGCCTCTTCCAGGCAATCATTGCTAGTTACTCTGTCTTATAGTTGTGTGTCATGTTCTAGTGTCATTAGCCTCTTCCAGACAATCATTGCTAGTTACTCTGTCTTATAATTGTGTGTCATGTTCTAGTGTCATAGCCTCTTCCAGGCAATCATTGCTAGTGACTCTGTCTTATAAGTTGTGTGTCATGTTCTAGTGTCATTAGCCTCTTCCAGACAATCATTGCTAGTTACTCTGTCTTATAATTGTGTGTCATGTTCTAGTGTCAATAGCCTCTTTCCAGGCAATCATTGCTAGTTACTCTGTCTTATAGTTGTGTGTCATGTTCTAGTGTCATAGCCTCTTCCAGACAATCATTGCTAGTTACTCTGTCTTATAATTGTGTGTCATGTTCTAGTGTCAATAGCCTCTTCCAGGCAATCATTGCTAGTTACTCTGTCTTATAATTGTGTGTCATGTTCTAGTGTCAATAGCCTCTTCCAGACAATCATTGCTAGTTACTCTGTCTTATAGTTGTGTGTCATGTTCTAGTGTCATTAGCCTCTTCCAGGCAATCATTGCTAGTTACTCTGTCTTATATTGTGTGTCATGTTCTAGTATCATTAGCCTCTTCCAGACAATCATTGCTAGTTACTCTGTCTTATAGTTGTGTGTCATGTTCTAGTGTCATTAGCCTCTTCCAGGCAATCATTGCTAGTTACTCTGTCTTATAGTTGTGTGTCATGTTCTAGTGTCATTAGCCTCTTCCAGGCAATCATTGCTAGTTACTCTGTCTTATAGTTGTGTGTCATGTTCTAGTGTCATTAGCCTCTTCCAGGCAATCATTGCTAGTTACTCTGTCTTATAGTTGTGTGTCATGTTCTAGTGTCATTAGCCTCTTCAGACAATCATTGCTAGTTACTCTGTCTTATAGTTGTGTGTCATGTTCTAGTGTCATTAGCCTCTTCCAGGCAATCATTGCTAGTTACTCTGTCTTATAGTTGTGTGTCATGTTCTAGTGTCATTAGCTTCTTCCAGACAATCATTGCTAGTTACTCTGTCTTATAGTTGTGTGTCATGTTCTAGTGTCATTAGCCTCTCCAGGCAATCATTGCTAGTTACTCTGTCTTATAGTTGTGTGTCATGTTCTAGTGTCAATAGCCTCTTCCAGGCAATCATTGCTAGTTACTCTGTCTTATAGTTGTGTGTCATGTTCTAGTGTCATTAGCCTCTTCCAGGACAATCATTGCTAGTGACTCTGTCTTATAGTGTGTGTCATGTTCTAGTGTCATTAGCCTCTTCCAGGCAATCATTGCTAGTTACTCTGTCTTATAGTTGTGTGTCATGTTCTAGTGTCAATTAGCCTCTTCCAGGACAATCATTGCTAGTTACTCTGTCTTATAGTTGTGTGTCATGTTCTAGTGTCAATAGCCTCTTCCAGGCAATCATTGCTAGTTACTCTGTCTTATAGTATGTGTGTCATGTTCTAGTGTCATTAGTCCTCTTCCAGGCAATCATTGCTAGTTACTCTGTCTTATAAGTTGTGTGTCATGTTCTAGTGTCATTAGCCTCTTCCAGGCAATCATTGCTAGTTACTCTGTCTTATAAGTTGTGTGTCATGTTCTAGTGTCAGTTAGCCTCTTCCAGGACAATCATTGCTAGTTACTCTGTCCTTATAATTGTGTGTCATGTTCTAGTGTCATTAGCCTCTTCCAGGCAATCATTGCTAGTTACTCTGTCTTATAAGTTGTGTGTCATGTTCTAGTGTCAATTAGCCTCTTCCAGGCAATCATTGCTAGTGTACTCTGTCTTATAGTTGTGTGTCATGTTCTAGTGTCATTAGCCTCTTCCAGGCAATCATTGCTAGTTACTCTGTCTTATAATTGTGTGTCATGTTCTAGTGTCAGTAGCCTCTTCCAGGCAATCATTGCTAGTTACTCTGTCTTATAATTGTGTGTCATGTTCTAGTGTCAATTAGCCTCTTCCAGGCAATCATTGCTAGTTACTCTGTCTTATAAGTTGTGTGTCATGTTCTAGTGTCATTAGCCTCTTCAGGCAATCATTGCTAGTTACTCTGTCTTATAGTTGTGTGTCATGTTCTAGTGTCATTAGCCTCTTCCAGGCAATCATTGCTAGTTACTCTGTCTTATAATTGTGTGTCATGTTCTAGTGTCAATAGCCTCTTCCAGACAATCATTGCTAGTTACTCTGTCTTATAATTGTGTGTCATGTTCTAGTGTCAATTAGCCTCTTCCAGGCAATCATTGCTAGTGACTCTGTCTTATAAGTTGTGTGTCATGTTCTAGTGTCAATAGCCTCTTCCAGACAATCATTGCTAGTTACTCTGTCTTATAAGTTGTGTGTCATGTTCTAGTGTCAATAGCCTCTTCCAGGACAATCATTGCTAGTTACTCTGTCTTATAATTGTGTGTCCATGTTCTAGTGTCATTAGCCTCTTCCAGCAATCATTGCTAGTTACTCTGTCTTATAATTGTGTGTCATGTTCTAGTGTCATTAGCCTCTTCCAGGCAATCATTGCTAGTTACTCTGTCTTATAATTTGTGTGTCCATGTTCTAGTGTCATTAGCCCTCTTCCAGGCAATCATTGCTAGTTACTCTGTCTTATAATTGTGTGTCATGTTCTAGTGTCATTAGCCTCTTCCAGGCAATCATTGCTAGTTACTCTGTCTTATAGTTGTGTGTCATGTTACTAGTGTCAGTAGCCTCTTCCAGCAATCATTGCTAGTGACCTGTCTTATAATTGTGTGTCATGTTCTAGTGTCATTAGCCTCTTCCAGACAATCATTGCTAGTTACTTGTCTTATAGTTGTGTGTCATGTTCTAGTGTCAATTAGCCTCTTCCAGAGCAATCATTGCTAGTTACTCTGTCTTATAAGTTGTGTGTCATGTTCTAGTGTCAGTAGCCTCTTCCAGGCAATCATTGCTAGTTACTCTGTCTTATAAGTTGTGTGTCATGTTCTAGTGTCAATTAGCCTCTTCCAGGCAATCATTGCTAGTGACTCTGTCTTATAGTTGTGTGTCATGTTCTAGTGTCATTAGCCTCTTCCAGGCAATCATTGCTAGTTACTCTGTCTTATAGTTGTGTGTCATGTTCTAGTGTCAATTAGCCTCTTCCAGGCAATCATTGCTAGTTACTCTGTCTTATAGTGTGTGTCATGTTCTAGTAGTCAATTAGCCTCTTCCAGACAATCATTGCTAGTTTACTCTGTCTTATAGTTGTGTGTCCTGTTCTAGTGTCATTAGCCTCTTCCAGACAATCATTGCTAGTTACTCTGTCTTATAATTGTGTGTCATGTTCTAGTGTCATTAGCCTCTTCCAGACAATCATTGCTAGTGACTCTGTCTTATAGTTGTGTGTCATGTTCTAGTGTCATAGCCTCTTCCAGGCAATCATTGCTAGTTACTCTGTCTTATAGTTGTGTGTCATGTTCTAGTGTCATTAGCCTCTTCCAGGCAATCATTGCTAGGTTACTCTGTCTTATAGTTGTGTGTCATGTTCTAGTGTCAATTAGCCTCTTCCAGGCAATCATTGCTAGTTACTCTGTCTTATAGTTGTGTGTCATGTTCTAAGTGTCATAGCCTCTTCACAGAGCAATCATTGCTAGTTACTCTGTCTTATAGATTGTGTGTCATGTTCTAGTGTCAATAGCACTCTCCAGACAATCATTGCTAGTTACTCTGTCTTATAATTGTGTGTCATGTTCTAGTGTCAATTAGCCTCTTCCAGGCAATCATTGCTAGTTACTCTGTCTTATAAGTTGTGTGTCATGTTCTAGTGTCATAGCCTCTTCCAGACAATCATTGCTAGTTACTCTGTCTTATAGTTGTGTGTCATGTTCTAGTGTCATTAGCCTCTTCCAGCAATCATTGCTATTACTCTGTCTTATAATTGTGTGTCATGTTCTAGTGTCATTAGCCTCTTCCAGGACAATCATTGCTAGTTACTCTGTCTTATAGTTGTGTGTCATGTTCTAGTGTCATATAGCCTCTTCCAGGACAATCATTGCTAGTTACTCTGTCTTTATAGTTGTGTCATGTTCTAGTGTCATTAGCCTCTTCCAGGCAATCATTGCTAGTTACTCTGTCTTATAGTTGTGTGTCATGTTCTAGTGTTCATTAGCCTCTTCCAGACAATCATTGCTATTACTCTGTCTTATAGTTGTGTGTCACTGTTCTAGTGTCATTAGCCTCTTCCAGACAATCATTGCTAGTTACTCTGTCTTATAGTTGTGTGTCATGCTTCTAGTGTCATTAGCCTCTTCCAGACAATCATGCTAGTTACTCTGTCTTATAGTGTGTGTAATGTTCTAGTATCATTAGCTTCTTCCAGACAATCATTGCTAGTTACTCTGTCTTATAGTTTGTGTGTAATGTTCTAGTGTCATTAGCTTCTTCCAGAAATCATTGCTAGTTACTCTGTCTTATAGTTGTCGTGTCATGTTCTAAGTGTCATTAGCTTTCTTCCAGACAATCATTGCTAGTTACTCTGTCTTATAGTTGTGTGTCATGTTCTAGTGTCATTAGCCTCTTCCAGCAATCATTGCTAGTTACTCTGTCTTATAGTTGTGTGTCATGTTCTAGTGTCATTAGCCTCTTCCAGGCAATCATTGCTAGTTACTCTGTCTTATAGTTGTGTGTCATGTTCTAGTGTCATTAGCCTCTTCCAGACAATCATTGCTAGTTACTCTGTCTTATAGTTGTGTGTAATGTTCTAGTGTCATTAGCCTCTTCCAGACAATCATTGCTAGTTACTCTGTCTTATAGTTGTGTGTCATGTTCTAGTGTCATTAGCCTCTTCCAGGCAATCATTGCTAGTTACTCTGTCTTATAGTTGTGTGTCATGTTCTAGTGTCATTAGCCTCTTCCAGACAATCATTGCTAGTTACTCTGTCTTATAGTTGTGTGTCATGTTCTAGTGTCATTAGCCTCTTCCAGGCAATCATTGCTAGTTACTCTGTCTTATAGTTGTGTGTCATGTTCTAGTGTCATTAGCCTCTTCAGGCAATCATTGCTAGTTACTCTGTCTTATAGTTGTGTGTCATGTTCTAGTGTCATTAGCCTCTTCCAGGACAATCATTGCTAGTTACTCTGTCTTATAGTTGTGTGTCATGTTCTAGTGTCATTAGCCTTCTTCCAGGCAATCATTGCTAGTTACTCTGTCTTATAGTTGTGTGTCATGTTCTAGTGTCATTAGCTTCCTTCCAGACAATCATTGCTAGTTACTCTGTCTTATAGTTGTGTGTCATGTTCTAGTGTCATTAGCCTCTTCCAGACAATCATTGCTAGTTACTCTGTCTTATAGTTGTGTGTCATGTTCTAGTGTCATAGCCTCTTCCAGACAATCATTGCTAGTTACTCTGTCTTATAGTTGTGTGTCATGTTCTAGTGTCATTAGCCTCTTCGGAGCCAATCATTGCTAGTTACTCTGTCTTATAGTTGTGTGTCATGTTCTAGTGTCATTAGCCTCTTCCAGGCAATCATTGCTAGTTACTCTGTCCTTATAGTTGTGTGTCATGTTCTAGTGTCATTAGCCTCTTCCAGACAATCATTGCTAGTTACTCTGTCTTATAGTTGTGTGTCATGTTCTAGTGTCATTAGCCTCTTCCAGGACAATCATTGCTAGTTACTCTGTCTTATAGTTGTGTGTAATGTTCTAGTGTCATTAGCCTCTTCCAGGCAATCATTGCTAGTTACTCTGTCTTATAGTTGTGTGTCATGTTCTAGTGTCATTAGCTTCTTCCAGGCAATCATTGCTAGTTACTCTGTCTTATAGTTGTGTGTCATGTTCTAGTGTCATTAGCTCTTCCAGACAATCATTGCTAGTTACTCTGTCTTATAGTTGTGTGTCATGTTCTAGTGTCATTAGCTCTTCCAGGCAATCATTGCTAGTTACTCTGTCTTATAGTTGTGTGTCATGTTCTAGTGTCATTAGCTTCTTCCAGGACAATCATTGCTAGTTACTCTGTCTTATAGTTGTGTGTCATGTTCTAGTGTCATTAGCCTCTTCCAGGCAATCATTGCTAGTTACTCTGTCTTATAGTTGTGTGTCATGTTCTAGTGTCATTAGCCTCTTCCAGGCAATCATTGCTAGTTACTCTGTCTTATAGTTGTGTGTCATGTTCTAGTGTCATTAGCTTCTTCCAGACAATCATTGCTAGTTACTCTGTCTTATAGTTGTGTGTCATGTTCTAGTGTCATTAGCCTCTTCCAGGCAATCATTGCTAGTTACTCTGTCTTATAGTTGTGTGTCATGTTCTAGTGTCATTAGCTTCTTCCAGACAATCATTGCTAGTTACTCTGTCTTATAGTTGTGTGTCATGTTCTAGTGTCATTAGCTTCTTCCAGGCAATCATTGCTAGTTACTCTGTCTTATAGTTGTGTGTAATGTTCTAGTGTCATTAGCTTCTTCCTGGCAATCATTGCTAGTTACTCTGTCTTATAGTTGTGTGTAATGTTCTATTGTCATTAGCTTCTTCCTGGCAATCATTGCTAGTTACTCTGTCTTATAGTTGTGTGTAATGTTCTAGTGTCATTAGCCTCTTCCAGACAATCATTGCTAGTTACTCTGTCTTATAGTTGTGTGTAATGTTCTAGTATCATTAGCCTCTTCCAGGCAATCATTGCTAGTTACTCTGTCTTATAGTTGTGTGTAATGTTCTAGTGTCATTAGCTTCTTCCAGGCAATCATTGCTAGTTACTCTGTCTTATAGTTGTGTGTAATGTTCTAGTGTCATTAGCTTCTTCCTGGCAATCATTGCTAGTTACTCTGTCTTATAGGTTGTGTGTCATGTTCTAGTGTCATTAGCTTCTTCCTGGCAATCATTGCTAGTTACTCTGTCTTATAGTTGTGTGTAATGTTCTATTGTCATTAGCTTTTTCCAGACAATCATTGCTAGTTACTCTGTCTTATAGGTGTGTGTAATGTTCTAGTGTCATTAGCCTCTTCCAGACAATCATTGCTAGTTACTCTGTCTTATAGTTGTGTGTAATGTTCTAGTGTCATTAGCCTCTTCCAGACAATCATTGCTAGTTACTCTGTCTTATAGTTGTGTGTAATGTTCTAGTGTCATTAGCTTCTTCCAGACAATCATTGCTAGTTACTCTGTCTTATAGTTGTGTGTCATGTTCTAGTGTCATTAGCCTCTTCCAGGCAATCATTGCTAGTTACTCTGTCTTATAGTTGTGTGTCATGTTCTAGTGTCATTAGCCTCTTCCAGGCAATCATTGCTAGTTACTCTGTCTTATAGTTGTGTGTCATGTTCTAGTGTCATTAGCCTCTTCCAGACAATCATTGCTAGTTACTCTGTCTTATAGTTGTGTGTCATGTCCTAGTGTCATTAGCCTCTTCCAGACAATCATTGCTAGTTACTCTGTCTTATAGTTATGTGTCATGTTCTAGTGTCATTAGCTTCTTCCAGGCAATCATTGCTAGTTACTCTGTCTTATAGTTGTGTGTCATGTTCTAGTGTCATTAGCCTCTTCCAGACAATCATTGCTAGTTACTCTGTCTTATAGTTGTCATGTTCTAGTTTCATTAGCCTCTTCCAGACAATCATTGCTAGTTACTCTGTCTTATAGTTGTGTGTCATGTTCTAGTGTCCATTAGCCTCTTCCAGACAATCATTGCTAGTTACTCTGTCCTTATAGTTGTGTGTCATGTTCTAGTGTCATTAGCCTCTTCAGGCAATCATTGCTAGTTACGCTGTCTTATAGTTGTGTGTCATGTTCTAGTGTCATTAGCCTCTTCCAGACAATCATTGCTAGTTACTCTGTCTTATGGTTGTGTGTCATGTTCTAGTGTCATTAGCCTCTTCCAGACAATCATTACTAGTTACTCTGTCTTTTAGTTGTGTCTAATGTTCTAGTATCATTAGTCTCTTCCAGGCAATCATTGCTGGTTATTCTGTCTTATAGTTGTGTGTCATGTTCTAGTATCATTAGCCTCTTCCAGACAATCATTGCTAGTTACTCTGTCTTATAGTTGTGTGTCATGTTCTAGTGTCATTAGCCTCTTCCAGGCAATCATTGCTAGTTACTCTGTCTTATAGTTGTGTGTCATGTTCTAGTGTCATTAGCTTCTTCCAGACAATCATTGCTAGTTACTCTGTCTTATAGTTGTGTGTAATGTTCTAGTGTCATTAGCCTCTTCCAGACAATCATTGCTAGTTACTCTGTCTTATAGTTGTGTGTCATGTTCTAGTGTCGTTAGCCTCTTCCAGACAATCATTACTAGTTACTCTGTCTTATAGTTGTGTCTAATGTTCTATTATCATTAGTCTCTTCCAGGCAATCATTGCTTGTCAACAACCAATGTTTCAGGCATCATAGGATTACTTCTCCCATACCACACAAGAAACTTGCAAGTCGTGTGAGAGGAAATGAATGATACATTTTATTGCCGTTGGCTCTTTACATTTACAGAACAGTCGCTATCAAATCACACACAAAGCCACAGAAATGCCTATCACTAGTTTCCTAAACCCTATTGCTAATCTCTATCTACTTGGCTACACAAAAACTCCTATCGACACTAAACGATGTGCTCGCTACGAAGTCAGTCCCCAGGTCTGACTTTCCTACTCGCGTGGCTACACAGCACGCGGAAGGACCTTGTGCGTCCTTCGGCTTTTTGCGTGCTTGATACACTCAGCACGCTTCTATTAGCCATCTCCTGTTGAGTGGCACTCTACTTCTCCGTGGCTATCACGTAGGCGTGATTCTGTCGTGACCACTATCTGGTCGACGCCTCCGTGTCTCATGCGAGAACTAGTTAATAGTCCCCCTTTCTATCACCTACCCTGCCCTTATATCGGGGCACTGTATTACTTCTACTCTACTTGAGGTTGACCACTCTTCCCGGTGGTCTTCTATCCTGAGGCAGACCTCAGACCTCTATGTTTCAGTCTTTGACACACACCTTCCCCTCCTGTGTTGCGTCATCAACTTTGACTCATTGGTTGTGACGCAAGAGGTTTCTAAAAAATTAGTGTATCTAATTTTTGTCAAAGACTGTAGATAACCTGGCTTTGGGTAACTCAATAGACTTCTACTAACTATTGTCACAATGTAGTATCACTTTACTTGGCTACTGGCACTCGCCACAAACTTGTCTGGTTGGCGTGAGCCCTCTTCTCAATCGCAATATTATATTAATTAGAGGTATGTCTGAACCGGACCGTTGTCTTATAAGACCTGCCCTCAAATAGTAAATTAACTCACTACCCATACAAAGTTGACTTTTTTTAGGGTCAACACATGAATTGCTTCATGTCCCCCATATAATATTAAACAACCATTACACAAGCTGTGTGCGAGAGGCTTTACCTATTTCGCTTCCGCGTGTAAAGTTATCTTTCACTGTTAAGTTAGTGTTTCGTTGTCTATTATGTCCCCTGACCCGGAGTTATCTCCCTTTGATCTACAAAAAGTGTATGCAATTTACATGTGTGTTTTTCTGGTTGTTTGCGTGTTTGGATGTAATCAATACTATAATCTACCTACTAACATGTGTCTATAACTATCATGTGTATGTAAGTTAGTTTTCAAGTGCCATAATTCGGTTAAATGTGGCCACAAACAAGTGTATAACACTAATTCGTGACTACGTTTCCGTCTTATGAGACTTAAAATACTTTCTCTAAGATCTACGCTACACTACACACAACACATTCAAGACAGCACATTTTCAACACTGAAAGCAAACATTTGACGCAGACAAAAAACAAAAAGTCGCGCTGAGCGGCAGAAAAAATCCGCTGACTGTCCCCATTCTCTCCTGTATATTTTGCATTCTCTCTCACTTTCACACTTCTGTCACACATCTTTTACCCTCACCATAATTTAAAAACCTTGGAGTGACACTGTACAAGTTTGGCTCAGTTTGACAAAGTTGAGCTTAATGACTGTGCGTAAATTGCTGCACAAGTCATGTATTTACAACATATTTACATGTAAGAGAAAGGGTTGATGGTTTGTACCCTGGTATTATTAACCACTATATTCTACTGCAATAATACTCTAAATACTGACATACTAATACTACTTCTATAAATATGTATTTAATGTGTTACCTATTATAATCTAATTTGCCACATTAATCCTAATATTTATCTAATTTAAGGGACGTAATCTAACTATTTAAAATGAAATTGATGTGAGATGAGTTATGTACCTTTCTGAAATGGGTAATGTGAGATGTAATGAATTATGTACCTTTCTAAAATGGGTAATGTGAAATGTACCACAATTATAACTAATGTTTTTAAATGAACAAACTATCTGATTGATATTCTTACTCTAAATGGTGTAAATGATGTATGTCTAATTGTATAATCTTTTTATCCTATTACGGTGTAAACTAATCATAATACTAAATGATGTTTGTTAAATGGACTGGTTTATTAAGATGGAATGAACTCAAATGAAATGAAACAAAGTGAAATGTAACAACCTAAATGGTACTATTCTTATCTAAATGTTTTATTCTAGTTTATAATTAGCTGTTATTACGTTTAACTCACCATTCTATTCTACTTTTAAGGTAAGTAAGTGGGTAAATTAATGATCTATCTAAACTACTAAAAAAAATGAAAACTATTATATTAACTAACTCTAAATGTAAATTAAAATGACCTAATCTACCTATAATTTATCACTATATTAAAGTGTTATAATACATATCACAATAAGTATATATATACATTGCATTTAAATACCTCAGGTTAGTTGTTGCCCTAATGTCTAGAAATTGCTTTCATTGGCATACTATATATACAGTTGACCTGGGTATATTAAATACATTACACAGTCATACTTGTGTCCTATGGGTATTGCACCTGTAGAGTTGGCCTGTGTCGTAGACCAGTATTTTCGTGTCTGTATTTATGTACTGTTCTGACACTGTTTTTCTCTGCTTAACACAAATGATTCACCGGAACACATATGGAGCTTAGTAAGTAACGAGCTGTCCCAGTTACACGGTGATATATTTGTTCTCGGAGCACAGTTCTTCTTTTGCTGTCTACGGACACATGATAGTTCACTGTTCTTAGTACATAGTTCAGCACATAGTGTCTATGTATTCGTAAAATATTTCACATAGAATATTCTAATGTACTAATTTAACATCTATTACTCTACACTCTTATGTGGAATCTCCGGTATTTCTACCTCAGATGGTCGACTAAGGGTATCAGCCAGAATGTTGTCCTTACCCTTAATATGCTCTATACTAAAAGTATAGTTTTGTAGTATTAGCGACTACCTGTATATACGGTCATTCCGATGCACACCACTTTGTATGACCGTGATTGGGGAGTTGTCGATCTGGACAATGAAGTGAACACCCGCTAGAAATCGATGCAGCTTTCTCACCGCATAGATGACGCTTAGGGCTTCCAACTCTGATATGGAATATCTGGACTCAGCAGGTGTGATCTTATGGCTCACGTAGCAAATCGGATGGAAGATGCCATCATAAAATTGACCTAGTACTGCAGCGATGGAGATTCTGCTGGCATCTGTCCTAAGATAATAAACGAGCCTAGGATTAGGCAAGCGGAGGATTGGTACATTACTAAACAGGATTTTCAATTTTGACAATGCAGAAATTAATAATGCATCTTTGACATTTAATTTTACAGATGCTTTTAAAACATTTGAAAACACACTTGTAATTTCTGCTAAGTTTGGTATGAATTTGCTATAGTAATTTACTAACCCCAAAAGGCTTCTGACCTGCTTCTTTGTGGTAGGCATGGTCAGGTTCATAATTTTGGTAATAATTCTATTGTCAGTCTTTAGTTGACCTTGTGAAATGACATGACCCAAAAAGTCAATTTCTTTTAGGCCCAATTCGACTTTGCTCGGTTTGACAGTGAGACCGAAGAGTCGCAACCTATCAAAGACATGTCTTAGTTTCAGTAAGTGTGTTGTCCAGTCATCTGTATGGACACATATATCATCTATATAAGTCACTGTATTCGTCACTCCATGCAGTAGATCTCTAGTTAAGCGTACGAAAGTGGCAGGAGCGTTCCGAAGTCCGAAAGGAAGAAAACGCCACTCATAAAGTCCTAAAGGTGTTGAAAAAGCAGTAAGATGAATAGATTGAGTCTGCATAGGGACCTGCCAATATCCCTTAGTAAGATCTAATTTAGAAAAGATTTTGGAGGTGGACATGTCAAGAATAAGATCTTCGCAGGAAGGAATAGGTTCTGCGTCGATCTTAGTGACGTTGTTGAGCTTTCGATAGTCCACACACAGACGAATTGTGGAGTCTTTTTTCTTAACTAGGACGATTGGAAAGGAGTACTCAGATGTAGATTTCTGGATGATCCCACTAGCTTCTAAATTAAGAATTTCTTTATTTAGACTTTCTCTATAGCTGAGTGGGATAGAGTATGGCCTGCATTTGATAGGCTTAGAGTCCAAAAGAAGAATGGAGTGCTCGATTCTGTCCGTCCTACCTGGAATGTCAGAAAATATGTCTTTATACTCCGTCACTAATTCTATTAATTGTCGTCGTTGACAGTCTGTTAGTCCCTGTTCTATCCGTATGCTATCTAATGTCGCAGTCTTGTCTACAATAGGAACAGGTAGTTCCATTCTGTCGTCGTCTATCTGATTCAGTACGGTGGTGGTGCTAAGTGCGTATTCTGTAAGCTCACTAGGTGTATGGACATTGTCGGATCTGCCAGTCTTGCTAACTAGTGTAGTTGCGTTATGTACGTCTGTCGTCTGATCACTAGGTGTGGGTGCACTGTGTTCGTCAGTCTCTACTTCTGTCTCTTGTCGTGAAAAGTAAGGTTTCAACATGTTGACATGGAATATCTTTAAGTGTCCATTTATTGATATTTCATAGTCAACATCTGAAATTTTACATACCACCTTGAAAGGCCCTTGCCATGAGGTCAATAATAAATTTCGTTTGTCTGGAAGTAACAACAGTATGTCTTGATCTGGTTCAAGATCAATTGTTCTCGCACCTTTGTTTGCGTATTGGCGGTAGATTTGACCCTTCCTCTCCAAAGCTGCCTTAGCTATAATACACGATTTCATGATTTTATCTCGTGTTTCTGTCACCATTTCATAAGGTGTTTTTGGGGTTGGAATTTCAATGGAATTAGTTATTACCTGATGATAAATGGTTAGGGGTCCACGTGGGTTAGCCCCGTACACTAATTCAAACGGTGAGAAACCCGTGCTTGAATGGGGAATCTCCCGATAGGCGAACAGCACTGTTGGTAACAGTGTATCCCAATCAGCTGGGTTTTCTGCTGTTACCTTAGCCAGCATATGCTTAAGATCTCCGTTAATTTTTTCTACTATGCCATTGCTGGCTGGATGGTACGCTGTTGTAAAATGCTGTTTAATACCTAACATTTTTGTAAGGGCTTGCGTTGCAGCCGATATGAATTGAGTTCCACGATCGGATAAGATTGTACGTGGAAATCCGAATCGTGAGAACAGGTGTAGAAATACATTGGCAACATCTTTGGAGGTGATGTATTTCAAAGCTACTGCCTCAACCCACCTTGAACAAAGGTCAACCATCGTTAATATGAAGCGATTTCCTTTGCTGGACACCTGATTCAGGGGTCCAACAATATCTACCGCCACACTCTCAAATGGCCTAGAAGCCAGTGTAGAAGGTTGTACTTCAGCTGTAGGATGTTTACCCTTACGTACTAATTGTTGACAGACATTACAAGAACGACAAAATAATTTTATATCATTGCAAAAACCTGGCCAATAAAAATGAGCCTGATTTCTGGCCCTGGTTTTGTCGTATGCAAGGTGACCAGCAAATGGTGACTCATGTGCAATCTTTAGCACATTTAGGCGGTGTTGTACAGGTAACACCGTTTGCTGAATCTCATGGTTACCAGTTGTATAATATCTAGTAAGAATGCCATTATTAAGTTTAAAGAACCATGATGCGTTTTTTTTTCACTTTGGCTCTTTCTTTCAATAATTTTAAATAAGGAGACACACTAGGATCAGTTTTCTGCTGTTCTATGATTTTTGTCTGGTGGTATCATCTGTGCTAGTTGGTGATAGCAACAGTAGTCTCTCATCTTGTAGTGTGTCTTGATGTTTTATAGCGTCTGCTCTGGTTGTTGCATTAGCTGCATTTAATTTCTCCCATGCAGCTATTTCATCGCTAGTACATTGTTTCAATTGGGGTAAGCAACCCAAAATTAAATCAGTACAAGGGTTGTCAAGTATTGCACAAGTAAAAGTACCAGAAAGGAAAGGAGTGTTAATACGGGCTTTGGCCAAAGGGTAAATTTCAATGTTACCCGAAAAGGTTCGGCATTTGACAGAGTCACCTGTATAATCATCTGGACTCACCAATTCCTTTCTAAGACCAATAAGGGTGCTGCCGCTGTCCAGCAAACATTGGCATGGTCTATCATTGACCATTGCATTGTGGAACACCAAATTGCCTCTGGAGGCTAATGCTGCATTTACACTCTCAGAAGAGAATGGTACTGTATGTCCACATTCTAATTTTCCGTCTGCATGAAATTGGTGACATCGTTCACAACTATCAAAGCTTAACATATCGTTTACACAACACACATCTTCAGATTGGTTAACAGGTAATTCATTTTCAACTTCACACTCAGTCTCACTACCACTATCAGAAGATGTATCAATCAAAATAGCATTGTTGGCTTTCATACGTTGGCGGCCCAGGCACTTATTTGAATAATGGCCGTAGCTGGAACAAAAGAAGCATTTGATTGCACGCCTCTATGCAGATCTTTTGTTTTGTTGCTTCTTAATAACATTTTCAAGATGTGCCGGATAGTTTGGCGATTTGTCACACATAGAATAAGTGTCATGCAAAAGTTGACAGTAGATACATTTTGACACTTTCCTATCTTTCTTGTCGACTTTCTGAAAGGGTTTTCTATTACTCTGATAGTTTTTAGGTTGGTCTTTCACAAAAGATACTACTTCAGAATCATTTGAAGTCTTAAAAATATGTCTATTTGAAGAAAAATATGCAGAGCCTTTCTTTTCAAACTGTTCTATGTTCTCAATGTCTGACTGCTGCAGGAATTTAGCAAAAGGAGATGGTATAGTGGATATAACTTTATCCATGGCTATTAAATTTTTAAGTCTGTCAAAGTCTTTTCCTATGTTAGCTGCTTTAAGCCACCTATTTAGTACACTTTGAACATTTGAGACGTAATCAATGAAAGTCTCACTAGGTTTAGGTTTTAAATTAGAGAACTGAACCTGATACCCAGGGGCATCAAGTAAAAAGTGTTGCATTATCCTATCATGAATGTACTGATAGTTAGATCTAAGATCAGTTGGTATTGATTCTATCACTTTAAGGGGCTCACCACTCAGGTTCTTCATATAAATCATAGCCCACATCTCTATTGGAACTTGGTGGTATTTAAATTCTTCTTCTTCTTCTTCTTCGTTCATCCGGAGTTTTTTTTCGGATGTGATTGCGTTGTGCCTGTTTACAGCAGAGCTGCGTTCTTGCGCCGTTAGGCCGACACATCCGACTTCTGCGGGCATTTGTTGACCGGGTTAACCTTCCCGGGGGTTTCTTAGGACGTTTGACTCTCACTGTTGTGGTGTTATCCCCCATCCCAGCTGGTCCATATAGAACAGCCAAAGATCCTGGTCAGCCCTCAAGGGAAGGCAGGGGCAGACCATGGGCATTCCCCGCCATCCAAGGAGGCTTCCATAATTGCAGAGCCGATACATAGCGCTCTGGTACTGGGCTCACCCAAGGAATCGTCACGTCCTGCACATGGCTGCTTAGCCTCACTTCCGTATATTGGGCCTTCCGTTCACCATAGGCTATTCTTCCGGAAACCAGAAGTATGCAGTCTGCAGATGACATCCACACAGTGAGCTTTCGATTCTGACTTTCCATGTAATGGATTTGCTATCCAAGCAATATTCCATTTCGTGCCACGTATTTAAATTGATACTCGACATTTTCTGTCCAGGCTGATATGGAATCTTCTTTACAATATGGTTTGATAATGTTTTTGTATTTATTGAACTTATTTTCTTCTTGTTGACTCTTTAGTTTAGTGGCAGAGATCTCTACGTGTGAGTCTACATCCATCCCTTTCATCTTTAACTGTGTCTCTGATTCTACTTGAATTTGTTTTTCCTTAACTCTTGCCATTTCATCTATCTCTTTTTGCTTTATTTCTCTCTCTAGATCTAATTGCTTTTGCTTTAATTCTTTCTCTTGGTCTAATTGCTTCTGTTTTAATTCTAGTTCCCTCTGTTTAATTTCCTTATCTTGTTCTAACTGTTGTTGTTTGATCTCCTTATCAGGTTCTAACTGTTGTTGCTTAATCTCCAATTCTTTTTGTTTTGTTATCTCAGCTAGTTGTGCCATCTCTTTTTGATGCTGTCTTTCTTGCTCTCTTTCTCGTGCGCGTTTGTCTCTCTCAGCATCCTCTTTTCGTGTACGTTCAGCTGTCTCAGCATCTTTTGCTTCTTTAAATCTCTTATCAGCATATTGTTCTAGCTCTTTTCCTGTGTATTGCAATTCTTTGCCTGCTTTTACGAAATCAGCTAAAGTAGCCATGATGTTGGGTAATTCGCTAGCGTTGACTTGCACGTTTCTTGTGTGGTGTGGGAGAAGTAATCCTATGATGCCTGAAACATTGGTTGTTGACAGGCGAGGATTAATGTTGACCTGCACTGAACTCTTTAATCACTTATTTATCTTTGATATGTTATGTTTCTTATTATCTGAGCACTACAAATTGTACTCTTTGTTTATAACCTAGAAAATTTTATCCTGAAAAACAGAGCACAAAAATATGCTAATGCATCACACGCTGAAAAAGAGATGCACTATTAATCACATTGCATGCCAAATATATTGAGTATACTCAACTTAATGTTCCCGAGAATCAGGAACACCAATCCGGCAACACGGGTCACCTCGTTTGGCACTTCGGCATACACACGAGTTTTCTAATCAGCTGTTGTTCACCCTGGTTCACAGAGCAGCAACAATTAACAAATAGTAAACGACATATTTTTCGACAATTTGGTACAATCACAATGACATGCCCACGAACAAACAGAATATAGTTTACTTAATATTTAATGTCAATGTCCTGTCTTCGTTCTAACGTTTTATGCCTTTCGTTCCTAACCTAGTTTAATCTATGGAAGTGTTGTGCAGACCAAGTCTAATTTGCATGGCCAAAAGTAGTGCCATCGTGACGGTAAACAAATAGAAAAAGTACGAAAAAACAATTCAATAACTGTTTTAAAATAAATAAAAATATAATAATAATGTTTAAATAAATAAATATATTCAATTACTAACTCAAATAAACAAATAATAGTTAATATAAAGTACAGATTCAGGCGGGCGGCAGCTTGGCGATTTGTAAACACTCAGATGCTGAATGCCAATGGCGTAGAACAACTGCTTGTCAATCGTAATACGTCAGAGGCGCAGCGCTATTTTTAGCTTACAAAAATCGATAATGTTGCTGACTTGTGTATCGCTCCACCATGAATCATATTTGATAATTATTCATAAACAAATAAGTAATGACATAAATAAATGAAAGAAAGTATTAATATCAATACTTACAACATCGAAGAACACTTGATTTAAGTATATAATATTTTAATAAACACAAATAAGCATTATTTTGTCACGATAGGCACAGTTTAGCTCGCAACTTGTCCTAGTCTGCACACGTCATCAGTCACTGACACAAATTAAACTTTGTAATTCACTACTTGTAACCTTAGTCTAGAGCCGTGGGTAAGTGTATTAGCTTGAACATTTGTCCAAGCCACACTTCTGACACCACATTAATCCTCACCTGTCAACAACCAATGTTTCAGGCATCATAGGATTACTTCTCCCACACCACACAAGAAACTTGCAAGTCGTGTGAGAGGAAATGAATGATACATTTTATTGCCGTTGGCTCTTTACATTTACAGAACAGTCGCTATCAAATCACACACAAAGCCACAGAAATGCCTATCACTAGTTTCCTAAACCCTATAGCTAATCTCTATCTACTTGGCTACACAAAAACTCCTATCGACACTAAACGATGTGCTCGCTACGAAGTCAGTCCCCAGTCTGACTTTCCTACTCGCGTGGCTACACAGCACGCGGAAGGACCTTGTTGCGTCCTTCGGCTTTTTGCGTGCTGATACACTCAGCACGCTTCTATTAGCCATCTCCTGTTGAGTGGCACTCTACTTCTCCGTGGCTATCACGTAGGCGTGATTCTGTCGTGACCACTATCTGGTCGACGCCTCCGTGTCTCATGCGAGAACTAGTTAATAGTCCCCCTTTCTATCACCTACCCTGCCCTTATATCGGGGCACTGTATTACTTCTACTCTACTTGAGGTTGACCACTCTTCCCGGTGGTCTTCTATCCTGAGGCAGACCTCTATGTTTCAGTCTTTGACATTGTTGGTTACTCTGTCTTATAGTTGTGTGTCATGTTCTAGTATCATTAGCCTCTTCCATACATCATTGCTAGTTACTCTGTCTTATAGTTATGTGTCATGTTCTAGTGTCATTAGCCTCTTCCAGGCAATCATTGCTAGTTACTCTGTCTTATAGTTGTGTGTCATGTTCTAGTGTCATTAGCTTCTTCCAGACAATCATTGCTAGTTACTCTGTCTTATAGTTGTGTGTAATGTTCTAGTGTCATTAGCCTCTTCCAAACAATCATTGCTAGTTACTCTGTCTTATAGTTGTGTGTCATGTTCCAGTGTCATTAGCCTCTTCCAGACAATCATTGCTAGTTACTCTGTCTTATAGTTGTGTGTCATGTTCTAGTGTCATTAGCCTCTTCCAGGCAATCATTGCTAGTTACTCTGTCTTATAGTTGTCATGTTCTAGTATCATTAGCCTCTTCCAGGCAATCATTGCTAGTTACTCTGTCTTATAGTTGTGTATCATGTTCCAGTGTCATTAGCCTCTTCCAGACAATCATTGCTAGTTACTCTGTCTTATAGTTGTGTGTCATGTTCTAGTGTCATTAGCCTCTTCCAGGCAATCATTGCTAGTTACTCTGTCTTATAGTTGTGTGTCATGTTCTAGTGTCATTAGCCTCTTCCAGACAATCATTGCTAGTTACTCTGTCTTATAGTTGTGTGTCATGTTCTAGTGTCATTAGCCTCTTCCAGGCAATCATTGCTAGTTACTCTGTCTTATAGTTGTGTGTCATGTTCTAGTGTCATTAGCCTCTTCCAGACAATCATTGCTAGTTACTCTGTCTTATAGTTGTGAGTCATGTTCTAGTGTCATTAGCCTCTTCCAGGCAATCATTGCTAGTTACTCTGTCTTATAGTTGTGTGTCATGTTCTAGTGTCATTAGCTTCTTCCAGACAATCATTGCTAGTTACTCTGTCTTATAGTTGTGTGTAATGTTCTAGTGTCATTAGCCTCTTCCAAACAATCATTGCTAGTTACTCTGTCTTATAGTTGTGTGTCATGTTCTAGTGTCATTAGCTTCTTCCAGACAATCATTGCTAGTTACTCTGTCTTATAGTTGTGTGTCATGTTCTAGTGTCATTAGCCTCTTCCAGGCAATCATTGCTAGTTACTCTGTCTTATAGTTGTGTGTCATGTTCTAGTGTCATTAGCCTCTTCCAGACAATCATTGCTAGTTACTCTGTCTTATAGTTGTGTGTCATGTTCTAGTGTCATTAGCCTCTTCCAGGCAATCATTGCTAGTTACTCTGTCTTATAGTTGTGTGTCATGTTCTAGTGTCATTAGCCTCTTCCAGGCAATCATTGCTAGTTACTCTGTCTTATAGTTGTGTGTCATGTTCTCGTGTCATTAGCCTCTTCCAGGCAATCATTGCTAGTTACTCTGTCTTATAGTTGTGTGTCATGTTCTAGTGTCATTAGCTTCTTCCAGACAATCATTGCTAGTTACTCTGTCTTATAGTTGTGTGTAATGTTCTAGTGTCATTAGCCTCTTACAGACAATCATTGCTAGTTACTCTGTCTTATAGTTGTGTGTCATGTTCTAGTGTCATTAGCCTCTTCCAGGCAATCATTGCTAGTTACTCTGTCTTATAGTTGTGTGTCATGTTCTAGTGTCATTAGCCTCTTCCAGGCAATCATTGCTGGTTACTCTGTCTTATAGTTGTGTGTCATGTTCTAGTATCATTAGCCTCTTCCAGACAATCATTGCTAGTTACTCTGTCTTATAGTTGTGTGTCATGTTCTAGTGTCATTAGCCTCTTCCAGGCAATCATTGCTAGTTACTCTGTCTTATAGTTGTGTGTCATGTTCTAGTGTCATTAGCTTCTTCCAGACAATCATTGCTAGTTACTCTGTCTTATAGTTGTGTGTAATGTTCTAGTGTCATTAGCCTCTTCCAGACAATCATTGCTAGTTACTCTGTCTTATAGTTGTGTGTCATGTTCTAGTGTCATTAGCCTCTTCCAGGCAATCATTGCTAGTTACTCTGTCTTATAGTTGTGTGTCATGTTCTAGTGTCATTAGCCTCTTCCAGGCAATCATTTAAGTTACTCTGGCTGTTCAAGGTATTCACAACATTTGTCGCAAGAGTCACATCTTCATTGCTTCCAACCGGTCTTCGTTCAATCATGCTCCGTAATTTACAGTAATACAGTAAGACATGTTCTGTATCATGTTTCAGCACTTTGACATGCAATGATAGTGACTGACCGGATTAAATTACTTTTCATTTTCTGAAATGCAACTTTAACTTGACCTATTTTACTCTAAATCTCTGTTACATATCTTCAATCTGGTGTTATAATTGCCCCTGGGTATTTAAAAGTATCAACCTGGTTAAGCATTTTCCCTTCTGTTATATCATATTTTGGTGTAATCGTTTTCTTTGATATAAACATTGTGTTTCTAAATATTCTTTGAACCCTACGAGCCGATATACCGGCTTCCATGTGTTTCCTGTTTACATCTCACTGTTAATCGGCAACCAGCCGACCAATAAGCATCCATCTTACATCTAGACATGGCTAACCTGTCTAGATGTAAGCTGGATGCTTATTGGACTGATAAAAATGATCAGCTAACACGACTTCAGTGCTGCAGACGTCACCACCGGTGGCCTCAAAGATGGACAGTCAAATTCTGCATGTGGGCTATTTTCAATAGCTACATCATACATGGAGAATTAGTGCCAGCAGTTCCTGGACAAAGGAAGACAACCTTCCATATGTACATTGAAACACTTTGCAAACAACTTGTTTAAATTTCCATCATGATGCGCCAGTTACCCCTGGCCGAGTTGTGGGGGAACACATGGAAGGGTGACTTCGTAATGCACAGGATGAACCAATTAGTTAGTTAGTCTTTCCTCTTGAGCCTAAGGCGGCGCATAGGGCAGAAGTCCTGTCTCTCCATGCCTGGCGGTTCGCTGCTACCTGTTGTAGATCTTGGATATTTACTTGGCCATTGAATGAGCCTTCTCTAATGATGGTTCCACGCTGGGTCTCTCTTGGACTTCCCCGTTTTCTTTTCCCTACTGGTGACCATATGAGGGCTTGGTAGGGGAGTCTTGACTTGTCCATTCTGAGTACATGACCGATGTAGTTCCAACGGCGTCTTCTTATGAAATTGGATACTGTATCTTGCTTAGTCTCTTGTCTTATTTGCGCATTGGTTTCTGAAGTCTGTCCAGTGGATGTTTAGAAGTCTTCTAAGACATTTGTTCTCAAAATTGTCTAATTTTTTATCTAAAGCTACCGTTGATTTCCAACTTTCACATCCATACGTTAACACTGGAGTCACACAAGAGTTGAAGATTTTAAGTTTTGTGTGTTTGCTGAGTGTCTTTGACTTCCAGATGTTTGACAGTTTATTGAAGGCACTAGATGCTAGTGCGATTCTAGATGATATTTCTGGTGTTGAGTGATGAACCAATCCAATTGCATAAATATGATTTTTTTTTTATCACTTAGGAACATTTCCTAAGTTTCTTGTTGGTATTCACCAATGATTTTTTTCCAGAAATAATGTCTTTTTCAGGCTGAAATATTGAAATATTATTAGTATGCCAAAAAATGGGTAATTACCCGGGAACCCCAGAGTTCAAAGGGTTAAGAGTGATGTGAGTACAGGGATGTGTAATGTCTCCAGATCTTTTTTCCCCTGTGCAGGTGAAAGTATTTTCAGAAATGTTGACGATATGAAAGAAATCATCATTGGGAGACATAACATCAATAACATTAGATATGCGGATGATACAATATTGATTGCAGACAATGAGCAGGATCTGCAACGTTTAGTAGATGCGATTGTTGCGCGCAGTGAACAACTGGAGTTAGAATTAAATTGTAAGAAGATGCATATTATGGTTGTCACTAAGAAGAAGGAAATACCACAATGTAATACACAAGTAAATGGGAATATTCTTACATAAGTGAATCAGTACAATTATCTCAGGAACAGTCATAACATCTGATGGGAGATGCCTTGAAGAGATTAGAACAAGAATCACCATGGCAGAGGTAGCTTTTTGCAAGATGCAAAACACACTGACCAATAAAAATATGTCATTTGCATTAAGAAAAAGAGTGTTGAGGTGCTACATAGAACTTGTGCTTTTGTATAGATGTGAAGCGTGGACAATGAGCAGTCAAGCTGAAAAACATCTGATGGCTGTGGAAATGTGATTTCTGAGGAGAATGCAAACACTACCATGGACAGACAGAAAAACCAATGACCAAGTCCTACAAGAAACAAATGAAAACCGTAAACTGATTAGAGAAATTAGACGTAGACAATCACAATGTTTTGTTCACGTTATGAGAAGAAATAAATTGGAGAACTTAGTGACAACTGACAAGATCGAGGGGAAGAGAACAAGGGGAGGGCAGAGAAGAAAATATCTGGATAGCTTGGTCATGTTGTATTGTCGAGACATGAACACGGAGCTGATCCACGATTCTGGTGATCGAGTGAGATGGCAAAACATGACCGCCCATGCTTACCGTCATGGCACATGATATTGATGATGTTCCTCTTTACTCAACACTTGTTAGTCTAATGGGCCTATCAGAGTGAACAGGCTATCACAGTGATCTTGACAAGAACTGCCACAAAGCATGTGCCAAAATATCTCTGGTAGATAACTCAATGAAAGTGATACTGGCCGACTGTGTTTGCTTCGTCCGGTCTTCTCTGCCCTAACAGCCCTGGTAAACCATTTCTGTGTAGTATATATACTATATACTATGTATATACAAATGTGTAGGTGTGCCTATAATTTAAGCCTGTACATTTACAAATAATAATGGTATCACAACTGATTAGAAACCCACACAAAATAATATTGCCACGCTAGTCTCTCACATGCACTTTGACAACTGTTGCTGCCACAGTCTGACAGGGAAACAGCAATACTGACTGAACTGTCCATGGGTTTCATGAATAAGTGTAACATTTATTTGCCTTATGTTTTGCCTTGTGTTTGTGTTCTTTATTGGTGTAAAATTGAAACTGTTTTCATAGTTTAGTCGATCATATTTCACAATTCACTTGGTTAACTTGAATAGTTAACTTTGTTTAACTGGTGATGGGACTTCTCAAGTTGTGTGATCTTGTGTAATAAATCAGAAATTGTTATTCTTTGTAACAGACATTAATGTAATACATTATTATGAATAATAAATAGTACAATTATTGACATTTGCAAAGTAAGCAAATAAAGTTGGTTGATTATACAAAAGCTGAGAGGCTCTGTGACCAATGGACTGACTAAAATTGTCTGGTTCACTTACTGGGGCGGTTATAATAGTAAGGGTCTGTCTTCTTTGAAGTGGTAATGACAAACAACATAACTTGTAGTGTTATTAATTTGTTGCAGGATAATATTTGAATATTTAAGTTTCATCTGTTCGTGTTTTCAAAACACTGTCCTCTTGGAGTGTGACCGGTAAAGCTGTGGTAACTGATGTCTCTTGACAACCTTGTATTTGATCAGCTTTCTATTACAGCTGTTCTCTTACTACAAAAGAAGGAGTTTTTGTAGTGGTGGTTGGTAGCCACGGCAGTGAAATTGACCTGGGCTCCAAAGTCAACGTCCTAAAACTGACCTGGGCTCCAAAGTCAACCATCCTAAAACTGACCTGAGCTCCAAAGTCAACCATCCTAAAACTGACCTGAGCTCCAACGTCAACTATCCTAAAACAGGTCACAGGAAATGCCCGGGGCAGTAAAGGCAGCGCACTTGATATTGACCACATCACCCCTCGAGTGCTGATTGGTCTATAAATTGTGGGCTAGCACCATATACCCATTCACCTCCTGAAAAGGTCCTTTACTTTAGTGACCTACTTGCAACAGCTTTTCTCTTTGTGCCTTGTCAAGATTTTGATACAACTTTACTTTCTGGAAACTCATAAACTTTTTCAAACTGTTATATATCTTGAAAAAATGACAGCTGTTATCTTGGGCTCTGATCTGATTGAATGATAAGTATAACTGATATTTAAATGTGTTGAGAAAATAATTTTTTAATTTTCTGATGCACAATGTCACATTAAAAAAAAGTTAGTCGTGTATTCTTTACAGGACGTCACAGTCTACAAGTGACTCTTGGCAAATTTACGTTCAGTAGTTTGCCATTGCTAGATCACTAGTAAGAGCTGTAAATATATAAGTTGCATGGGCAAATAGATGGTGTGTCAGCATAAACACTGACAAGTGTAGCACCTCCTTTAATAAAAGGCAGGCATCATTCAGATAAATGGGAAACCTCCAAGAGAAGATGAACCAACATATCTTGGAGTAATATTTGATGCCAGACTGACATGGAGAAAGCACATCTACAAAGCAGTGACCAAAGCCAGAAGTAAGATAGTCATCCTGAGAAAATCAAGTGGAGCCACATGTGAGCGAGAGAAATACATGGCAAAGTTTATCAACAGAACACACGACTATGCTTGGAACCCTGCATGGCGTTTAGCATCAAAACCACACTACAAGAGCTGGAAAAGGTGAAAAATCAAGCACTTTCACCATAGGAGGGATGAGATTAACCCCTATAGTGGCGATGGGAATGACATAAGCACTGAGCAAGTGAAGCGATATAAACACGCTAATACACGCAGAAAATTTCCTCAGCATGCCAAGCTATCCTACGAAGAACAAGTTTGAAAACCAAGCCTCCCCCCGGCCAAACAACTCTGCGGAGAAACCATTGATCTGCCCACAGTTGGTATCCCCCCGAAAGCTAGTCATAGAACGAACTTCTTAAAAAGAGGACATTATCACTACAAATTCAGACAAAAGTGGGGGAAAAGCTTTTCGAAATGGAGGAGCGGGAGTGAACATAGAATGCCAAAATAATACTAGGGACACGACCAGAGTACCAACATGACAGGGACATTATTAAATACCAATCACCAATCGGAGTGTATATCTATATCTTGTATTGATTATGTGGTTGTTTCGGGATTTGGAATTTAAATATTGAGCACAACCCACTACTGGCAACGCCGATGGCATTCTGGTATGAACCTAAGGCATATCCACGTCAATATGGAAGCACTATACTCGAGTTTCGCCCTCATTTGAGCTCATCAGTAGTGCATATCCCTGACCGGATCCAGAAACAGTCCCGGATCACGCGTGTGAAGCGGGTGTGTAACCACACGGCACACACTGGACACACCAAATTATCACAACAGAACATCACAACGCTACCCATCGTAGGCTATGCTCAAGATTGCCCAATCGCCGCGACCGACGTCCGTCAATCGATGGGACCCGAACGATCAGGACTTCTCACTGGCAAGGAACACCAGGATATATATCTTGGATATATAGGATACATATATATGTTACATATATATACATATATACATATATATATATACATATATATATATACATAGGATAAATATCTTGTATGTACGTATTTCCACATACAACTGATAGTGATAGGTATACACTCCGACGACAGTCAGGGCCCTTCTGACTAGTGTTGCCATTTTAGTGCTTTTCGCACTAAATTTAGTGCTTTTTCAAGCCATTTAGTGCGAAAATTTTCCATTTAGTGCGGCCGCGCTAATTTGGTGCTTCTCAATTTTTTGGGGGGTGCTTTTTAGTGTTTTTTGGGTGGGTAAAAAATTACTTTAAAAAATCATTTTGGGGACACTAAAAAGGCGAATTTGAACTGAAGCGAGGGAGTAAAACAGTCTTAGTACATTTTTTTTCATATCCTTTACAGGACATCGCTGTCAACAGCAGCATCTTTCAGCTGTCTGTTGATTTCTTGGCAAGATTACGCTCAGTAATTACGCTTAGTACTTACCGTGCAATATTCAAGTGATTTAACTCCCTTTAATACCGATTTAGTTGAAGTGAGTGACTGCAACGCGCTAGGCAATAATGCAATGCGTTAAAAGATTGTTTAAACAAGAATGGACTTGAGTTGCAAAGACTAGTTGCACTCGCCACTGACAATGCATCTGTCATGACAGGTGTAAACAAAGGAGTATATACAAAATTAAAATCCGTAGTCCCTCATCTGGTACTAGTTAAGTATGTATGTCATTTCCTTCAGCTGGCAGTGTCACAGGCTGCAGCTGCTTGTTTGCCCAGGAACATAAGGTTCATGATTAGAGAAACATATACCTGGTTTTCTCACTCAAGTCTTCGTTAAGCGAAGTACAGGGAGCTTTTTGCTTTATTAAATGATGGACAACATCCGCTGAAAATTGTTCAATTAAACCAGACACGATGTAAGTCCATTCAATCTGCCATTGTCAGAATATTGTAGCAGTGGGTCGAGCTCAGAACTCATTTTGATATAGCAAGACTCAACGAGCACTGTTATACAGCAGACCTTCTACATTCTATGTTTAATATTGTTTAGCGACATGTAAAACTATGTGTATCTCATATTTCTCAAGCATATTCTCGGAGATGTTCAAAGTGTGAATAAGAAATTCGAAGCAGATGTACAGGATCCAACAAAACTACTCAGCGATCTTGTCCAGCTAACTGATTCTATCAGTTTAAAGATTACTATTCTTGGGGGGGGGGGGGGGGATAACAGAAAGTGATGCTATTCAAGATTATTTAGATCCTAATCCCAATCTAGGCTATGAGTTTGAGAAAGAAATAGCAGGCTACAAGTTTCCTGATGAGAAAGAAACTCGTGGAAGGTGCATACAGTTTTTAATAGAGCTGTTGATACAGATGCGATTACGTTTACCCGATAACGTTCGAGTTTTGCAGTCCATGTCATGTCTTAGTGGAAGTGAATGTCTACAGCCAATGACGCCCTGTATATTGGATCTTGCTAAAATGTTTGTAGAAGATACAGCTACTCTCATCCGCATCGTTTTCCAGTGGAGAAATGCAGTGGACACAGACCTCTGACATACTTGGACCGTGGGCAGAAATAGCCTCATACAGGGGTGCCACCGGTGAAAATCCTTTCCAAGATCTTACAGATTTAGCTTAAACTGTGCTCATTTTACCTCATTCTAATACGGACGTGGAGCGTATTTTCAGTCAGATGGGAATTATAAAATCAAAATTGCAGAATAGACTGAGCATAAAGATTTTGACAGCTGTTTTGACTATTAGATATGGAATGAAAAGATATGGCAAATGCTGTCATGATTAATTTAATAACTACCTAAGGATATTCTACGAAAAATTGGTTCACAGGAATCATGTACATGTTTCTTTCAATCATCATCATTGTCGTAGAATGCCGCCTTAACATCCCAGAATATTTTTCTCGGTCTCCAAATTTGAGAGGCCAAATTGAGAAAGAATGAATTAATCACGCTACTCTACGGCTATCTAGTCGTGAGGTAAGATTATTCACAAAAAGCCTCTAGCCATGAGTAAGCTTGTAAAGCCTGCAAGAAAACAAACCACCAGGAATGTCTTTCTATCTGAGAAGTGTAATTTGACACCAGTCAAACTACCCAGCCAGTCCAGATTCAAAGTGTTACAGGTCAATCTGATAATTACACCCACAGGATGGCAGACTCCATGGACTGTGTAATTAAAACCGACCAGGCATGGCACCTGATAAGCAGAGGTGCAAGGTGTGAAATCACTGATAAGACTCAGGGGGCTAATAATGGTCAGACCCACAGATGTGAAGGCTAGTGTGCATGCAGAAAGAATTTTTATGACTGGACAGACTTGGAGATAATTGCAATTAACGTCAGGAGGAGATAAGAAGAATTTAGGAATGGAATTCCTGGGAGATAATGTGTCTACTGCTAGGTCTAGGTATAAAAACCCCTGCTAGACTTTTTCCCTTTAGATTAAGTCTGACTTCAAAACAAGTAGGAACTATCTCAATGTTCTGTAGTTATATGCATGATTATTATGTTAGATTTCACTACAAAAGTTATTTCTTAGTTACTGACTTTCAGTCTATATCTGATCTAGGTTATTGCAATAACTATCATTGTCATAGGTTACTTGAGTGTTTTTTTTTCTAAGTTCTGTGTTCAATATCATTGTGCTTCATGTATTACTCTTCTGAGAAGGAGAAACTTGTGAAAGGCAGATCTTGTTTAGATATACTTGAGGTGTCGTAGCAGATGCTTGTCATTTCTTTCTAATCTAGACTAGTCTCATTTTTGGTGTGTGCTTTTGTTGTACAGAATATAGTCAACTGACTATTTCTTTAATTCTTACCACAGCAGTAATTAAGTGGTGATTAAACCGGGCAGAGCAGCAATATGGCTGGTCTGTGTGGTAACTTCAATTAGACTTGTTGTATATCTCATTTTGTAGCTATACAATATTAGTACTCATTAATAATGCCTAATGCTATTATGTTGAGTATCATTAGATGTCCATCTTGAAGTAATATAATGTTTACGGATATGTTGGATGTATGTATGTGTAATTTCATATGAATATACGATGCTAGGAATATGCTTCGTACATATTCTTTTTGTGTATATACGTCTCATTTCGTAATACATACAAACTAACTAGTGCATTATGCTATGATGTTAAAGTATCATAATATGTCTAGTTTAATCAATATGTTTATGTGTATTGGATGTTTGATATATTGATTTGTCATATGCAAACCTACCAATATGAAGTGTTATGCTATTGTCTGCGCATTGGCACATTGGCCAACGATTGTGTTGGAAGCAGAGGTGTAATGGTACAGACTTTACCCACAATTGGTATAGGGTATATGGTGCTAAACTTTCTCAGTGTATTGTGGGCGTGCGTTCACGGTAATGCATGGGAACCTGGCACAGCTACTGGTCACGGCTTGTAAGCCCGGATGACCCGGCATTATTATAATACCATTACCGACCCTGTGAGCTGCTAAACTAACTTTGGACGGAGCGGCTGTACGACACAGAATTTCTGTATTAGCGACATGGCCATGGGGCGGCAGAAATGTAATCATTACAGGCGTGTGAGACAATTGAAAAGCCCGTCCCAGACTAAAGACAGTAGGGAGAAGGAGGATGGTGAACACAGTAGAGCTGGAAGATAAACTTGGCCAGACTGGTCATTGTATATGTTTGTGTTATGATATGTTTTAATTAGGATTGCGCTGATGTAGAATTAGATATAACACATTCTCGACTTTCTTTCAAGCTCTCACAAGGAGCACCTATGTTGTAGATCTCAAGGACGAGTGAAGACTAGGAGTGTCAGGACTGTCAGGATCGTCAGAATACCGGCAAGCTGTTTCTTTTTTGGTTTCCACTGGAGAGTTGCTGATCTCTCACTGATCCAGACAGGATTCAGAGTTACGTATTGTATATTAATCATTTCACCTTCATGATTACTGTAGTACAGAAACTCATACGCATCCATCATCGTCTGGAAAAACCTTACATGTGTAATATGAGTAGTAAATAAATGTTGTAGTCTTGTAACTCATAGTTCTCTCGTTATATTTTAATTCCAATTGTGCATACGTGTTGTTGTGTACATTGGTGGGGGTTCACTTACACACCAAGGAAAGGAGCAGTCAGGGAGAAACACCTGTACTAGGATAGTTGTCCTTAAACTTTAATTCAGACTTAAAAATCTATCCTAGCTAACCTTCTCTTTCCTATACCTTGGCGAATATTCAGCACAGTTCATTTCATTTTGTAACAAGCCACTTGGAGCTGTACGTTGGATATTCATGGGATTAATCTGTAGTTCAGCCATATAGATTTTGTCCCTAGTCAGTTTCTGACTATTTAGGGTTGCTCACCAGTGAATAATATTTTCATCTAGCCGGTGGGGCACCCCGACTTATGACAGATTGGGCTTCTCGTCTGGAATTTGAATTCGGACTTCTCGCTTTCAATAGACTCCGGTACTAGACCCTAGACATACGATTTTTAAAAGTTAACTCTTGTAAGCTTCAGTCATCAAAATAGACTATCATCAGATGTAGCTAATTTTAGTTGAGGAAGTTACAGAGTATAGATATAACTTTTCAAAAGTGTATAACAGATAAGAACTTATGAGAACTGCCTCATCTATCATTTATTGATAAGTATTTTAATTCTTATCATTTAGTGTATCATTCATCATTTAATGATAACTGATCACTTTAATCATAATTACATTGATGTGTTTGATGATTTAACTGCTTGATTGATTTGCCATTTTATGCTTACTTATGCCATTTTCATTATGACATGTATGCAGTGCATTTTAATGTTTACTTAGGTAAATATTACTATTGATTACTGTGTAGTATATCTCTCACACTTACTTCACTGCGGTCGCCAGAAACTACTTGAATATTACTTTCAGTTGTCTTTCACTGCTGAGGCTAAACTCTACACATTGGATTAGGTTCTGCTGTCATTGGTTCACTCTTGTCTTTCTAGCATAGCTCTGAATTTGATAGATACATAGGAGCTTACCTGAATATAGCCATTAGCAAATATGGACTCACCTTCCCAGGATCTAGATTATCTGAAGGCGCGAACGGATTACTTAGAGTCCACGAGAAGGTTAGGCATAATAGAGGGCTTAACAGGAGAACAATTAGAAATATACATCAGAGACGAGATGAAAGAGTGGGACATGGCGGAGGAACAGATGAATAAAACAATTGATGAGTGTCACAGACTCACATTTATAGACATGAGTCCAAAGGGCTACAACTCCCGCCCAAGGGAAAGAAGTCAGTCACTCGAAGGCCAGAGTAATCTAGAGCCTTCTCGAAGGACTGGTCATTGAGTCCACTGTCCCGTGGACACTGATGTGGCCCGCCTATTGCGGGGTCCACGAGGAACTCGGACAGAGTTGCCACCCGTGTCGGATTGGGACACGTGTGGACCGTCAGAGGACAGACGGACCATCAGAGAGGCAACAGGGCCTGCCTTAGAGGGACTCAATAGATTAATAGATTAAACCCATGTGTATTTGGGGTTTATAGACTTATGCTAGATAGTTTGCTAGGATGTTTGATGATGTTAAATCTCTGTGATATGCAATACAGCGCGGGATTGTTAACCCACTGCGCCAATGCACTGTATAGTGAACTACAATAAATGTTAGATATTATATTTAACGGAGTTATTGTTGCCTGTGTGAACCCGAGCTCAGATACCTAGACATGAGCAAGACGATGACAGGCTGTTTGGGGGCTTATTCTCCGGTTTTGGCATAATCTTTAACCTTAAACGGCTATTCATTGCCAAGTAAAACATCAAATTAATGATATCAAATTGATTTCTGTATAACAAATTGATTTTTGTATAACAAATTGATAACTGTACAAGTTTAACTTATTGGTAGCTATCTAGCGATAAAGCAGTATTAATATGAGTCCCTCTGCAGTGAGTCTCTCATTGATGTGAATAATAGAAACTATTTTTGACATGACTGTGACATTTTTTGACTGTTACTAATGTTTTCTCATTCTACGAGCAGATTGTTCCGCGAATTGTGTGGCGTGTAACCTAGGTAAACTATCCAACAGTGGCGAGAGTACAAGACAACATCCGCAAGTTCTGGGATTAAAAGCTAAGTTTCATATCATGCCCATTGCAACCCTAAGCGGTACTTCTCACCATCCATCCATGTATCATTTTGCTTTGCATTGATTTGTTTGTATATTCATGACCTGGTAACAAACATAATCTTGCATTTGGATTTGCACATGTAATAATTAAGGGAGATAACTAAATTTTCTACTCCCCAACATTTTTCTAAGGGATTTAACTTCATTAAAAGTACCAACAATTAAAAGACAACATGTCTACCTTAGATAAATGTATAGAGCAAGGTATCAAATTCGGTTATAAAGAAGAGAAACTGTCAGAATGGGCACAGAAGACGCACGCAGAAAACATTGCCCGTGAAGAAAGAGCGATAGAACGAGAAGAAAAACAAAGGCAAATGCAGGCAGAAGAAAAGAAAATGCAAATTCAGGCAGAAGAAAAGAAAATGCAAATTGAGGCAGAAGAAAAGAAAATGCAAATTGAGGCAGAAGAAAAGAAAATGCAAATTGAGGCAGAAGAAAAGAAGATGCAGATTGAGGCAGAAGGAAAAAAGATGCAGATGCAACTACAAGCTGAAGAGAAAAAAATGCAATTACAGACTCAAGAGAAACAAATGGAGCTTGAGGCGGCGGCCAAACAAGCCCAATTGAATGCCGATACACAAATAAAACTAAAACAGATGGAGATTGAGTCCACTGTAGAAATATCTGTGAATAAACTAAGAAGCAAAGAGGAAGAACAAAAATATAACAAGTATAAAGGCCTCGTGAAGGCATTTTGCTCAGGGGATTCCATTAGTGCATACTTGGAAAATTTTGAGTGTCTAATGATCATAAAATCAGATTGGGCATTTATTTTAATGAGAAACTTAGCTCTGGAACCTTTAAAAGTAATAGAGACAGTGCCACAGGAAATGCGAAAAGATTATGACTATTTAAAGCAGCGCATTCTCCAACATTTCTCATTAGATACTGCAGGTTACCAACAACAGTTCGCCAAATTATCCCCACAACCAAATCAAACCTTTATAGATTATGTCTCTACAGTACAAGATGTGTGTACAAAGTGGATTAACTCGGCTAAAACTAACAACAGCCATGACAAACTTAAAGAACTTATTATTATTGACAAGATAGTGAGTACAATCCCTACACCTTTTGCTAAGTTTTTGAAACAAATGGACTGTAAAAGTATTCAGGAAATCGAGTCCAAGAGGAATGCATTTTTTACAGCAAACAGAGACATTTTTCATTTAAACTTAAGTCAAAACGATACAGCAGCAGCAGTAGTAAACACTAAATACTCGAAACCAACAGAAAGTAAGTTTAAACCACTCTCAAATGTCAGTAAGCCAGTTAAATGCCAATATTGTAGTTTGACTCACGAACAATACGCGATGTGCGAAAAATCGCCAAACTATCCACACCACCTCAAAATGATCGTGGAGAAGCAGAGGACTAAGCGCAATGCTTACCAGAGAGCGGTCAAATGTTTTTTTTTTTGCAGTAGCTTTGGGCACTATAGTCGCTTCTGTGAGGGCCGAAAGTTATTGAAACAGGCCAATGCTGCACTAGTGGAAACGTCATCAGACGAAGAGATTGAATCACTGAATGATTGTGACAATCAAAACGAAAATGTAAGTGAGCTTGGAAATGCTGTGCAAATTATTGACACCATTACAGACAGTAAGTGTAACACCTGTACGAAGTTCCAACTTGACACAACATTACTATGTGGCCACACTATCCCTATTTCGAATGAAACAGCCAACGCTGCCTTGTCATCTACAGGCAAGCTAGTTTTTTCAACAAGGTTTGTAAATAACAAAAAGTGCACATTACTTCGGGATTCCAGCGCAACGCTCTGTGGGATTAAGAAAACATTAATAAACAAGAAAGACTATACAGACAAACACGTTACTTGTCGCACATTCTCAGGCACTATAGAGAAATACCCCCTTGCTCTTGCCGAAATTCGAACACCGTTCATATCAGGACGAGTATTGTGCGCTGTCCTAGAAAATCCTGTCGCTGATATTATACTTGGGAACCTCCCCAACATACGACAGTGCTCTGAAAAGGAAATCAGAGATTGGGAGCATAGAAACGGTATCCACCACCCAAACAGCAATTCTAAAGAGAAACACCATTCATGCTTGTCTCAATCTGCCAAAAGACCAAGGGAGACAACCAATGAAGTAATTCAGAAAGAATTCACCGAGGTGTACAATGCAGGGGCGGTCGAATCTGTAAATGATACGACCAAATTAAAACCTCGAATTGAGGATGCTACCGATCCACCAAGTACCAAGCCTGTAGATGTGCAACAACACACACAACACACAAATGCAATAACACGACAGACAACCCATAAAACCAACACTGACCAACTGCAGGAGTCACTAGAAATTATATCACCAAACACTACCAACACAAATTTTGGAGATGAACAGAAAGCAGATCCTACACTTTCACCATATTTTATGTTAGTAGGACTTAAACCAAAATTAACCAAGAACGCATCGTGGACATTTAGGCTACAGAACAATGTATTAACTAGATTGTACACAACAAATCAGACCACGATACAGCAAGTAGTGTTACCACAAGCACATAGAGAGAAAGTATTAAGGATAGCCCATGACTCACCTTTCGGAGGTCATACGGGGTATGAAAAAACTAGGGCTAGGGTCCTGAGCCAGTTTTATTGGCCAAAATTTTGCCAAGACATTAAAACCTTTTGTAGATCATGTGATATATGTCAGAAACTGGTGAAAAAGGGGAAAAACCCTACGGCAGAAGTCCAATCAACTACAACTGCCTCGAGGCCATTCCATGTAAATATGTTGAAACCATACTATGCTAGACAGGACACGAACACGAGTGAGCAGACGCAGCGAACTGATGACAAAAACGAAACGACAATTACCCAACGGAATGACACCTCGACAAATGAAGCATCGTTAACGACGCACTCTTACGACGACAAAAACGACGAAGACATATGGACATTACCGACAATATGTGACATCGACAACGGCGACCAATTGGACGACATATTGACAACGATTAATCTCGACGACGACGACAATGACATTGAGGACAATTTACAAACAGTAGCATCTGTGATAAATCAGACAGACGTGGACAATACTGAAATCCCAGTACCGATTATGACTGACGACGGTAGTATAAATGACATACAAATCTCTGACACTTTGACACAACAACAGCGACAAGACATTTTGACTCTCCTTGACGAGTATAAATCTATCTTTTCTAACAAACCTGGACGCACTGACAAAATAACACATTCAATTGTGCTGACAGATCTGACACCGGTCAAATGTAGACCATATTCTATTCCTCTCCATTACAGAGCAAATTTAGACAAAGAAATTTTGGATTTAGAGAAAAATGGAATAATTCAAAAATTTATGTCTCAATATTCTTCACCGATTGTCCTGGTGAAAAAGAAGGACCAGACAATCCGTTTGTGCATCGACTATAGAGTATTAAACACAAGAACCACAACGGATGCAGAGCCAATGAACAGTTGTGAAGATCTCATCTTAAATATGTCTCAATCATCCTTATTTTCTAAGACTGATTTAGCGAAAGGTTATTGGCAGGTGCCACTACACCCTGCTTCTAGACATATAACAGCATTCGCAACACCCCTCGGTTTGTACGAATGGCTATATCTTCCATTTGGTCTCAAGAACGCGCCCGCCACATTTGTTAGATTAACTAGATTACTATTACACGGAATTAAAGATGTTCAAGCTTATATTGATGATATATGCATCCATTCTTCTAATATGACTTCTCACTTACTTACACTCAAACAAGTCTTCAACCAAATCTTTCTTTTTGGACTTACTATCAAACCTTCCAAGGTTGAAATAGGCTATAAACAAATAGACTTCCTTGGCCATAGAATTTCTGAAGGCAAATTGTTGACAGATGATAAAATTGTTTCCAAGATTCTCAATCTAGAAGTGCCTACCACAAAGAAACAAATTAGAAGTTTACTAGGTCTTATTAACTATTATTCTAAATTTATACCAAATTGGGCAGAACTTACTTCAGTCTTTTCTGATATGTTAACTAAAGATCATCCATCAAAAATCTGTAAAAGTACTCGCTTAGAGGATGCAATAAGTAGATTGAAACGTATTTTTTTCTAATCCACCAGTCTTACGATTACCCAACATAAATTTACCCTTTATTTTGACCACAGATTCGAGTGCTATGGCAATAGGAGGATGTTTAATGCAAGAAGTGGATGGAGTGAGACACCCAATTCTCTACGTAAGCCGGAAGCTAAAGAAGGCAGAGACCCGGTATTCTGCGGTGGAATTGGAGGCATTAAGTCTATTATTTTGTGTATTAAGATTATCTAAGTTCCTCTTAGGTAGCCACTTTGTTGTACTCACTGACAATTCGCCCTTGTTGGTCCTTAAGCAAGGTGTCCCGAAAAACCATCGGGTACATAGATGGTGTCTTCTTCTTCAAGATTTCGACTTCGAAATCCGCCATATCAGAGGCACTGACAACATTATTGCTGACCTATTATCACGGCAAACGAATGCGCCAGTAGAATAACATTTAGCACATCGACCATTCGCCATACTAGAAACTGTGATATTTTTAGTCTGTAGCATATAACAGTGTAACTCTACACCTGCTAGAGAACTCCCAGTGAATAGTAATAACACCTCAGTAAATAAGTTACTTATGACACCCACGAACATGAAACTTGAAGAGTCATACTTTATGAACTATACGTGAAGAGCTATACTATCAATTGCCCAAGCTCTACAACGATCCGAGCAAGAGACATTAACAGTGTAATGATTTCAACCTGTGAACTCACTCTGAAAATTGTAAGAACACTTTATACGCAACATTGAGAACATTCCATACTTGCTGTTGCTACGAGACTTTGCAAACAGCCGAAACAGAACTACGTCTACAACACTCAAGAGACAGCCATACTAACTTTAACATTCATGGCACAACACGCGAACAACAGGAGGACAACGCGCACATCATCGTTGGATTTAGCTACTTAATTAATTAAATATTAAATATGTATTATATTTGAATTGATTTTTGTATATAAAATGTGTTAACCTGTAATTTGTACATATTCTACCATAATATTACAGGTAATTCCATTAATAGGATAAATAACCTTCCTATGCAATTGTCTCTGTTTAAATTATAACCCATTTTTGAGTCATCGTACAAAAAGTACGTATTTTCTTAAAGGGAAAAGATCGCCTATTCCATTTTTTCTAAGGGCAATAACACTTACCTCAACTTTAAATATATATTTTAACCAAATACTATTTGGAATGAAAGATGAGTAAATGACAGAGTGGATGGATTAAATGAGAGAACGATATACTGAGCGGACAAATTGTACGCAAAACGTATTTATTTTAATTTGTCTGCGTCTTTCATGTAAATTGTATTACTTTTCTAAATTGTTGATACATGTTTATTAGTTAGGTTAATATTCTTAGTTTAGTAGTTAGGATACTACATCTAAGCACCACTGCTTGGAATGCCTGATCATGTATTGCACACATTGGAGTAATTCATGATTAAGGTTATCCCAACTCGTGACGCTTGGAAATAAGCCACACATTCAGCACACACTTTACACAAACCTTAAAACTGAACACTATCAATTTAAAATGCAGTCACTTTATTAGAAACAGCAACTTATTAGTCAACACACTAACAAGCCAACAGAGACACATGTAGTCTGAGGGGATAAAATAACAACGTAACTACATATTTAGCATTATACAACATACGAGAGTAAAAATGTATTGAAATGCACACACAGATCAAGATTTGAAGGTGTACTTAATTAGCCAGGACTTCGGTCTTGTTAATCCTCTTTAATACAGAGGTTAATTGTCTTGGTATCAGTGGGGTACTATGAGAAGGACGGGTTGTAAACACAACTAGTAAACGTCACGTAACTTCGGTCAGATAAGCATTTTTAAGGACACAGGAGAGAGAGTGATCTCTTCACCAAATCAGAGAAGTGGTGTATGGGAGAATACATGAGTTGTAATGCCAGTATGTAGGTTACCAAGTTACTGTCCACCAAACTACAAACACCGACTTTATATGATTCTGTGACAGAATTAGAGCAGATCTAATTACCTTATAACAACCCATCAGATCGGGGGAGAGGGGGGAATCCTGTCACAGACTCACATTTATAGACATGAGTCCAAAGGGCTACAACTCCCGCCCAAGGGAAAGAAGTCAGTCACTCGAAGGCCAGAGTAATCTAGAGCCTTCTCGAAGGACTGGTCATTGAGTCCACTGTCCCGTGGACACTGATGTGGCCCGCCTATTGCGGGGTCCACGAGGAACTCGGACAGAGTTGCCACCCGTGTCGGATTGGGACACGTGTGGACCGTCAGAGGACAGACGGACCATCAGAGAGGCAACAGGGCCTGCCTTAGAGGGACTCAATAGATTAATAGATTAAACCCATGTGTATTTGGGGTTTATAGACTTATGCTAGATAGTTTGCTAGGATGTTTGTGATAACTATGTGTGATGATGTTAAATCTCTGTGATATGCAATACAGCGCGGGATTGTTAACCCACTGCGCCAATGCACTGTATAGTGAACTACAATAAATGTTAGATATTATATTTAACGGAGTTATTGTTGCCTGTATGAACCCGAGCTCAGATACCTAGACATGAGCAAGACGATGACATGAGTTAGTTGAAGCAAAAGAGCGTAGCAAAACTGAAGAAGCAGAGATTAATAAAAAGCATATGGAAGTAGTCAATGCAGAGAAGCTAACCTTTCTAGCGGAACATAAGGTAGGAGATATGGATGCTCACCCAACCAGGAAGGAAGGGACATCTTTGCCACCCACCGCGGAATCAGAGTTAGTGGACCGGGAACTACAGGTTCTCATTCGACCCTGTCCTAAACGGAAAAGAGGGAAGAAAAAACGTGCCAAAGGCACTTCAAACAATCATAAACATGATAACTGTTTGCACCACGGAAATTGTGGTCTTACTGGTTCCCCAGTACAGGACCTTCAGGAAAACCACTTGACTTCTATAAGAAATGAATCTCGAGAGAAAGAGGAACTGAAGACAACCTTTAATGAGGTCGCAGGTGGAGACCTAGCCGATTCTCACATTCCCTTCTGTTCACAGAATCACGAAGTGGAATTACATCTGACTGAAATAGGGAGGATGGAAGTAATTGAATCCCAGGTGAATTTCATTACTGCAACGCGGGAAGAATCACTAATTATCAGTTCAGATAATTTGCCTACTAACAGTTACCCAGAGGACAACTGTTCGTACCACAAGATATGTGGTTTAACTGGTCCGCCAGTACAAGACTCCCAGGAATCTCATTTTACTTCAACGAGAGGTGAAACTCAAGAGGAAGATGACCTGAGGACATCTTTTAAGGAGGTCGGAGATCGAAAGGTAACCGACTTTATTATTCCCTTCAGCTCAGGAGAGGATGAAGTGGGATTAAATTTGACTGACAGAGGGATGAAGGAAGACCCGGAACCCCTTGTGATCTTTGAGGCTGCAGCTCAGGACAAGACACTAGATCTCAGTTCAAATCATTTACCTATTGTGATGGATTGCTTAGACAGCCCACCACAGGTTTTACCTCAACTGGACTTAGCCCATGAAAGCACGACCAGAGAGGAACATCCAGACCAAGAAACATTTCCAGTTGTTATCTCACAGTATACCAGTTCGGAGACTCAGGAAACACAGGGAATTGTCATGAGCCAGAATATGGACTCTGATATTGTGCAGACAAGATTGTCTGTAGTTGCTAAAGAAGAAAATTCTTTGCACAAGATGGAGGAAGAAACGCCTATCATCTCATTAGCTGAAGTTATCAGGGAATTCCAGCAGCAGGGACCTGAAGTAACAGAAGTCAAGAGTGGTTTGGAATCAACACTCTTAGGACTCATTCTACCCTTCAGTCAGTTCGATTTGATAGGAGTAGATCAGCTATTTGTGGATACTTTATTCAAAAGTAACTCCACTTTATCGCCCTGGAGTAACTATGTTATTTCTCAAGGCAGGACAACTTGGCACACTAAATTTCCAATTTCTAGCACGGTTTGTACAAGAAACTCTAATGCAGAGAAACTCAGCCCATTAACTGATTATCAGGGGAAGAAACCGCGACACCGAGGAGGGACGATTGTTACGCCCGACTTTGAAGGAGGAAAGCGCCAGTTGAATTTATATCATGGGACCATGATGTGTAACATTATTCCTTTTAAAAGGAAGCTATTGATGGATCTGTTAAGGATCTATAAAGGATGGAGGAAAATCACGGAGACAAGCTTTGCTGTGGCCAGCTTATGCAAGACCTCACTACGGGTACATCCTCGGCTGAAAGGAGTAAATCACGTGAGTGAATGGTGTAAAACAATTGTTGCCCAGAGGCGTAGAAGAATCCCGTTGATTGTGATCTTTCCCAGAGGGGTAAAATTACAACCTCCTGACAATTACCGGATTTTACCAAGCTATTGCATGGAATCCCGGCCGAAAACCAGGTACAAGGATCTATCCAGAGTATCTTTGGGTTATGGAAATGGGACGTCTTTATGCAGATGCAGGACAATCCACTGCCACAAGGAATATTGGAAACCTTTAGGCAGATACAGAATGGAGAGTGCTTAGGCATTATTCTGGGATGTACGGCGTGCTTTGACAAAAGATTTCTGGCAGAAACTTTTTTTAAGGGGGAAGCTCTGTCGTGGAATGCCGCCTTAACATCCCAGAATATTTTTCTCGGTCTCCAAATTTGAGAGGCCAAATTGAGAAAGAATGAATTAATCACGCTACTCCACAGCTATCTAGTCGTGAGGTAAGATTATTCACAAAAAGCCTCTAGCCATGAGTAAGCTTGCAAAGCCTGCAAGTAAACAAACCACCAGGAATGTCTTTCTATCTGAGAAGTGTAATTTGACACCAGTCAAACTACCCAGCCAGTCCAGATTCAAAGTGTTACAGGTCAAACTGATAATTACACCCACAGGATGGCAGACTCCATGGACTGTGTAATTAAAACCAACCATGCATGACACCTGATAAGCAGAGGTGCAAGGTGTGAAATCACTGATAAGACTCAGGGGGCTAATAATGGTCAGACCCACTGATGTGAAGGCTAGTGTGCATGCAGAAAGAATTTTTATGACTGGACAGACTTGGAGATAATTGCAATTAACATCAGGAGGAGATAAGAAGAATTTAGGAATGGAATTCCTGGGAGATAAGTGTCTACTGCTAGGCTATGTATAAAAACCCCATGCTAGACCTTTTCCCTTTAGATTAAGTCTGACTTCAGAACAGGTAGGAACTATCTCAATGTTCTGTAGTCATATGCATGATTATTATGTTAGATTTCACTACAAAAGTTATTTCTTAGTTACTGACTTTCAGTCTATATCTGATCTAGGTTATTGCAAGAACTATCATTGTCATAGGTTACTTGAGTGTTTTTTTTCTTTCTAAGTTCTGTGTTCAATATCATTGTGCTTCATGTATTACTCTTCTGAGAAGGAGAAACTTGTGAAAGGCAGATCTTGTCTAGATATACTTGAGGTGTCGTAGCAGATGCTTGCCATTTCTTTCTAAACTAGACTAGTCTCCTTTTTGGTGTGTGCATTTGTTGTACAGAATATAGTCAGCTGACTATTTCTTTAATTCTTACCACAGCAGTAATTAAGTGGTGATTAAACCGGGCAGAGCAGCAATATGGCTGGTCTGTGTGGTAACTTCAATTAGACTTGTTGTATATCTCATTTTGTAGCTAAACAATATTAGTACTCATTAATAATGCCTAATGCTATTATGTTGAGTATCATTAGATGTCCATCTTGAAGTAATATAATGTTTACGGATATGTTGGATGTATGTATGTGTAATTTCATATGAATATACGATGCTAGGAATATGCTTCGTACATATTCTTTTTGTGTATATACGTCTCATTTCGTAATACATACAAACTAACTAGTGCATTGTGCTATGATGTTAAAGTATCATAATATGTCTAGTTTAATCAATATGTTTATGTGTATTGGATGTTTGATATATTGATTTGTCATATGCAAACCTACCAATATGAAGTGTTGCTATTTTCTGCGCATTGGCACATTGGCCAACGATTGTGTTGGAAGCAGAGGTGTAATGGTACAGACTTTACCCACAATTGGTATAGGGTATATGGTGCTAAATTTTCTCAGTATATTGTGGGCGTGCGTTCACGGTAATGCATGGGAACCTGGCACAGCTACTGGTCACGGCTTGTAAGCCCGGATGACCCGGCATTATTATAATACCATTACCGACCCTGTGAGCTGCTAAACTAACTTTGGACTGAGCGGCTGTACGACACAGAATTTCTGTATTAGCGACATGGCCATGGGGCGGCAGAAATGTAATCATTACAGGCGTGTGAGACAATTGAAAAGCCCGTCCCAGACTAAAGACAGTAGGGAGAAGGAGGATGGTGAACACAGTAGAGCTGGAAGATAAACTTGGCCAGACTGGTCATTGTATATGTTTGTGTTATGATATGTTTTAATTAGGATTGCGCTGATGTAGAATTAGATATAACACATTCTCGACTTTCTTTCAAGCTCTCACAAGGAGCACCTATGTTGTAGATCTCAAGGACGAGTGAAGACTAGGAGTGTCAGGACTGTCAGGATCGTCAGAATACCGGCAAGCTGTTTCTTTTTTGGTTTCCACTGGAGAGTTGCTGATCTCTCACTGATCCAGACAGGATTCAGAGTTACGTATTGTATATTAATCATTTCACCTTCATGATTACTGTAGTACAGAAACTCATACGCATCCATCATCGTCTGGAAAAACCTTACATGTGTAAAATGAGTAGTAAATAAATGTTGTAGTCTTGTAACTCATAGTTCTCTCGTTATATTTTAATTCCAATTGTGCATACGTGTTGTTGTGTACATTGGTGGGGGTTCACTTACACACCAAGGAAAGGAGCAGTCAGGGATAAACACCTGTACTAGGATAGTTGTCCTTAAACTTTAATTCAGACTTAAAAATCTATCCTAGCTAACCTTCTCTTTCCTATACCTTGGCGAATATTCAGCACAGTTCATTTCATTTTGTAACAAGCCACTTGGAGCTGTACGTTGGATATTCATGGGATTAATCTGTAGTTCAGCCATATAGATTTTGTCCCTAGTCAGTTTCTGACTATTTAGGGTTGCTCACCAGTGAATAATATTTTTATCTAGCCGGTGGGGCACCCCGACTTATGACAGATTGGGTTTCTCGTCTGGAATTTGAATCGGACTTCTCGCTTTCAATAGACTCCGGTACTAGACCCTAGACATACGATTTTAAAAGTAACTTTTGTAAGCTTCAGTCATAAAAAAAGATTATCATCAGATGTAGCAATTTTAGTTGAGGAAGTACAGAGTATAGATATAACTTTAAAAAAGTGTATAACAGATAAAAACTTATGAGAACTGCCTCATCTATCATTTATTGATAAGTATTTAATTCTTATCATTTAGTGTACATTCATCATTTAATGATAAACTGATCACTTTAATCATAATTTCATTGATGTGTTTGATGATTTAACTGCTTGATGATTTGCCATTTATGTTACTTATGCCATTTTCATTATGACATGTATGCAGTGCATTTTAATGTTTTCTTAGGTAAATATTACTATTGATTACTGTGTAGTATATCTCCACACTTACTCACTGCGGTCGCCCAAAAAATACTTGAATATTACTTTCAGTTGTCTTTCACTGCTGAGGCTAAACTCTACACATTGGATTAGGTTCTGCTGTCATTGGTTCACTTTTTCTTTTTAGCATAGCTCTGAATTTTATAGATACATAGGAGCTTACCTGAATATAGCCATTAGCAAATATGGACTCACCTTCCAGGATCTAGATTATCTGAAGGCGCGAACGGATTACTTAGAGTCCACGAGAAGGTTAGGCATAATAGAGGGCCTTAACAGGAGAACAATTAGAAATATAATCAGAGACGAGATGAAAGAGTGGGACATGCGGAGGGAACAGATGAATAAAACAATTTATGAGTGTCACAGACTCACATTTAGACATGAGTCCAAAGGGCTACAACTCCCGCCAAGGGAAAGAAGTCAGTAAATCGAAGGCCAGAGTAATCTAGAGCCTTCTCGAAGGACTGGTCATTGAGTCCACTGTCCGGGACAATGATGTGGCCCGCCTATTGCGGGGTCCACGAGGAACTCGGACAGAGTTGCCACCCGTGTCGGATTGGGACACGTGGTGGCCGTCAGAGGACAGACGGCCCATCAGAGAGGCAAACAGGGCCTGCCTTAGGGGGATCAATAGATAATAGATTAAACCCATGTGTTTTTGGGGTTTATAGACTTATGCTAGATAGTTTGCTAGGATGTTTGATGATGTTAAATCTCTGTGATATGAATACAGCGCGGGATTTTTAAACCCCACTGCGCCAATGCACTGTATAGTGAATACAATAAATTTTAGATATTATATTTAACGGAGTTATTGTTGCCTGTGTGAACCCGAGCTCAGATACCTAGACATGAGCAAGACGATGACAGGCTGTTTGGGGGTTTATTCTCGGTTTTTGGCATAATTTTAACCTTAAAGGGCTATTCATTGCCAAGTAAAACATCAAATTAATGATATCAAATTGATTTCTGTATAACAAATTGATTTTGTATAACAAATGATAACGTACAAGTTTAACTATTGGTAGCTTCTAGCGATAAAGCAGTATTAATAGAGCCCCTCTGCAGTGAGTTTCTCATTGATGTGAATAATAAAAAACTATTTTTGACATGACTGTGACATTTTTTGACTGTTAATGTTTTTCATTCTACGAGAGATTGTTCCGCGAATTTGTGTGGCGTGTAACCTAGGTAAACTACCAACAGGGCGAGAGTACAAGACAACATCCGCAAGTTTGGGATTAAAAGCTAAGTTTCATATCATGCCCATTGCAACCATAAGCGGTACTTCTACCACCCATCCATGTATCATTTTGCTTGGCATTGATTTGTTGTATATTCATGCCCTGGTAACAAACATAATCTTGCATTTGGATTTGCACATGTAATAATTAAGGGAGATAACAAATTTTTTCTACTCCCCAACTTTTTTCTAAGGGATTTAATTTCATTAAAAGTACCAACAATTAAAAAGACAACATGTCTACCTTAGATAAATGTATAGAGCAAGGTTCAAATTCGGTTAAAAAAGAGAGAAACTGTCAGAATGGGCACAGAAGACGCACGCAGAAAACTTTGCCCGTGAAGAAAGAGCGATAGAACGAGAAGAAAAACAAAGGCAAATGCAGGCAGAAGAAAAGAAAATGCAAATTCAGGCAGAAGAAAAGAAAATGCAAATTGAGGCAGAAAAAAAGAAAATGCAAATTGAGCAGAAGAAAAGAAAATGCAAATTGAGGCAGAAGAAAAGAAGATGCAGATTGAGGCAGAAGGAAAAAAGATGCAGATGCAACTACAAGGAAGAGAAAAAAATGCAATTACAGACTCAAGAGAAACAAATGGAGCTTGAGGCGGCGGCCAAACAACCCCAAATTTGAATGCCGATACACAAATAAAACTAAAACAGATGGAGATTGAGTCCACTGTAGAAATATCTTTGAATAAACTAAGAAGCAAAGAGGAGAACAAAAATATAACAAGTATAAAGGCCTCGTGAAGGCTTTTTGCTCGGGGGAAATTCCCATTAGTGCATACTTGGAAAATTTTGAGTGTCTAATGATCATAAAATCAGATTGGGCATTTATTTTAATGAAAAAACTTAGCTCTGGAACTTTAAAAGATAGAGACAGTGCCACAGGAAAGCGAAAAGATTATGACTTTTTAAAGCAGCGCATCTCCAAAAATTTCTCATTAGATACTGCGGGTTACCAACAACAGTTCGCCAAATTACCCCCACAACCAAATCAAAACTTTATAGATTATGTCTCTACAGTACAAGATGTGTGTACAAAGTGGATTAACTCGGCTAAAACTAACAACAGCCATGACAAACTTAAAGAATTATTATTATTGACAAGATAGTGAGTACAATCCTACACCTTTTGCTAAGTTTTGAAACAAATGGACTGTAAAAGTATTCAGGAAATCGAGTCCAAGAGGAATGCATTTTTTACAGCAAACAGAGACATTTTTCATTTAAACTTAGTCAAAAAAAGATACAGCAGCAGCAGTAGTAAAAAAACTAAATACTCGAAAAACCCAAAAGAAAGTAAGTTTAAACCACTCTCAAATGTCAGTAAGCCAGTTTTTTAAAAGCCAATATTGTAGTTTGACTCACGAACAATACGCGATGTGCGAAAAATCGCCAAACATCCACACCACCTAAAATGATCGTGGAGAAGAGAGGACTAAGCGCAATGTTTTTCCAGAGAGCGGGCAAATGTTTTTTTTTTTTTTTCATAGCTTTGGGCACTATAGTCGTTCTGTGAGGGCCGAAAGTTATTGAAACAGGCCAATGCGCACTAGTGGAAACCATCAGACGAAGAGATTTTAAACACTGAATGATTGTGACAATCAAAACGAAAATGTAAGTGAGCTTGGAAATGCTGTGCAAATATTGACACCATTACAGACAGTAAGTGTAACACCTGTACGAAGTTCCCAAATTGACACAAAAAAATGTGGGCCCCACTATCCCTATTTGAAAAGAAACAGCCAACGCTGCCTTTTCATCTACAGGCAAGCTAGTTTTTTCAACAAGGTTGAAATAACAAAAAGTGCAATTTTCTTCGGGATTCCCCGCGCAACGCCCGTGGGATTAAGAAAACATTAATAAACAAAAAGACTATACAGACAAACACGTTACTTGTCGCACATTCTCAGGCACTATAGAGAAATACCCCCCTTTCTCTTGCCGAAATTCGAACACCGTTCATATCAGGACGAGTATTGTGCGCTGTCCTAGAAAAAACTGTCGCTGATATTATACTTTGGGGAAACCCCCCCAACATACGACAGTGCTCTGAAAAGGAAATCAGAGATTGGGAGCATAGAAACGGTACCCCCACCCAAACAGCAATTCTAAAGAGAAACACCATTCATTTGTCTCAACTGCCAAAAGACCAAGGGAGACAACCAATGAAGTAATTTAGAAAGAATTCAACGAGGTGTACAATGCAGGGGCCCGGGCGAATCTGTAAATGATACGACCAAATTAAAACCTCGAATTGAGGATGCTACCGATCCACCAAGTACCAACCTGTAGATGTGCAACAACACACACAAACACAAAATGCAATAACACGACAGACAACCCATTAAAAAACCAAAACTGACCAATGCAGGAGTCACTAGAAAATTATATCACCAAACATACCAACAAAATTTTGGAGATGAACAGAAAGCAGACCTACACTTTCACCAATTTTTGTTAGTAGGACTTTAAAACAAAATTAACCAAGAACGCATCGTGGACATTTAGGCTACAGAAAATGTATTAACTAGATTTTACAAAACAAATCAGACCACGAACAGCAAGTAGGTTACCACAAGAAATAGAGAGAAAGTATTTAAAGGGTTTGCCCCTGACTCACCTTCGGAGGTCATACGGGGTATGAAAAAACTAGGGCTAGGGTCCTGAGCCAAATTTTATTGGCCAAAATTTTGCCAAGACATTAAAACCTTTTGTAGATCATGTGATATATGTCAGAAACTGGTGAAAAAGGGGGAAAAACCCACGGCAGAAGTCCAATCAATACAAAATGCCTCGAGGCCATTTCCCTGTAAAATGTTGAAACCATACTAGCTAGACAGGACAAAGAACACGAGTGAGCGACGCAGCGAACTGATGACAAAAACGAAAAAGACAATTACCCAACGGAATGACCTCGACAAATGAAGATCGTTAACGACGCACTCTTACAGACAAAAAAAAGACGAAGACATATGGACATTACCGACAATATGTGACATCGACAACGGGGGACCAATGGACGACATATTGACAACGATTAATTCCCACGACGACGACAATGACATTGAGGACAATTACAAACAGTAGCATCTGTGATAAATCAGACAGACGTGGACAATACTGAAATCCCAGTACCGATTATGACTGACGACGTAGTATAAATGACATACAAATCTCTGACACTTTGACACAACAACAGCGACAAGAATTTTGACTCTCCTTGACGAGATATAAATCTATCTTTTTAACAAACCTGGACGCACTGACAAAATAACACTTCAATTGTGCTGACAGATCCGACACCGGTCAAATGTAGACCATATTCTATTTCCCCTCCATTACAGAGCAAATTTAGACAAAGAAATTTTGGATTTAGAGAAAAATGGAATAATTCAAAAATTTTTGTCTCAATATTCTTCACGATTGTCCTGGTTTAAAAAAAAGGACCAGACAATCCGTTTGTGCATCGACTATAGAGTATTTTAAAAACAAGAACCACAACGGATGCAGAGCAATGAACAAAAAAAATTTTTTTTTTTTTTTGGTGAACGGGGGGGTCCCCCATCTTTAAATTAAAAAATTCCCCCC
>JACEFZ010001652.1:35000-41895 GCA_014155875.1 Cepaea nemoralis | reverse complement strand
CGGAAATGATGTATCGTGATATCACTGGCCTAGATTCTCCACACAAATAGGAAGGAACTTAGACATAAGATATGCATTTCAGTAACTCTTGAATTATAGTAGCCATCTTCATTTTAATGTTTTCCTTCCTTCCTTCCTTCCTTCCTTCCTTCCTTCCTTCCTTCCTTCCTTCCTTCCTTCCGTCCGTCCGTCCGTCCGTCCGTCTTTTCTTTTCTTTCTTTCTTTCTTTCTTTCTTTCTTTCTTTCTTTCTTTCTTTCTTTCTTTCTTGCTGCTGCACTTTATCTCCAATTGGGGCATTCTCCCTCAACCAACCCACACTAAGCCGTCCTATCTGCTGGTATCCCCAGATCTCCTCCCATATCCTCCCAATATTATTCATCTTTGTCTGTACTTCTCTTCTCCCTGGGTTTTTATATATCCCGCTATTTCGTTTGCCTGTATGGTATCAGACAAGAGAGTGTCCAGCCATATTGTCTTCAGGTTTTCCAAATGTGTATGCTGTCCAGCGCCGACTTCATTTCCTCACAACTAACATTGACTTGATTTCTGTAGTTTTCTCTATGAGTTGTTAGTAGCTTTGCCTTAGCTTTACATTCGGAGGTACTCTTCTTACGCGACAAAGTCCATGATTCGGGGATGAGTGGAGGGAAATTTCAATGATGGCTCGTAATTTTTAAGGATGGCCAGAGGCAGATCAGCTATACTGCTACAGATGGATTTCCAACTATTTTAACAATTGGCTAGAATTGGGATGCAGGGTGGGGAAAAAATGGAGGGAAGGGGGGTCTACAGGTCAATTCAGGTTCTCACTGCCCACATCTCAATATTGAAGAAAATATTCTTTTAGCTTATTCATGATAGGTGGATGGATGAATGGTAGGTGGATGGATGGGTAGATGGGTAGTGGGTGGGTGGATGGATGGGTATCTGAGCGGATGGGTGGGTGGATGGAAGGATGAACGAATGGATGATGGATGGTGATTGATGATGGATGGTGATGATGGATGGTTGGGTGGATGGATGGATGGATGATGGATGGATGGATGGATGGATGGGTGGGTGGGTGGATACAAGAATGGGTGGATTGATTGATTCGAAGTTTTGAAACTGACCCAGGCTACCAGGTAGACCCTACTAACATGGATACCAGAGAATGTCCAGGGAATGTCCAGGGAATTAAGAAAGCCGGCGTGATATTGACGTCATCACTCACCAAGTGCCGATTGGTAGAGGGTGTATTTTTAATGACTAAGCAGTGTGTGAAAATATTGCCGGTACACGTTTTGTATTTACCTATTATGTTGCATGAACTTTATGGAGGGTGAATACAAATCTTGAACATGCAATATTTTCAAACACTGCACAATCATTACAAATACACCCTATATATACACACTGGGGTCTAGCACCATGCGCCCTATGTGTTTAAGACATATAGGAGGCACCTTACTTGTTACTTAACACACGTGTCAGCGCTGGCATAGTGTTTAATGAGCTTGCCTACTAAGTTGTGTTTTTCGCATATCCTTTACAGGACATCGCTGTCAACACCAACATTATACCGCTGTTGTTGATTTCTTGGCAAGATTACGCTCAGTAGTTTGCCATTGCTTTTTGAGCGGCCGGCTCACTTATCCCATAAGTCACCAACGCGGTGAGAACCGCTTCCAATTCTTGCGCGCTGCGTTGCCTACGTGGATAAACGGGATTACGGAGAAAGTCGTTTAACCTCTACTCATGGAGATCGGCTGCCTACTACATGGGGGACTCAAATGAAAACTTTAAGTACGCTTCTTTATTTTTAAATGAATATATTCTGAGAAAGTAGGGAACATATGTTTCATTTTTCAATGCAGTTATCACTGCTTTCAATGCCAGTCCTCTTGCGCCGAGTAAGTGCTTGGACTCTTGTAGAAGAAAAGAAAAATTTCTTGATTTCTACTCAGTGTGCCTGACCCGGTCGTAAACTGTCTGTCACAGAAGTCACGCCGTTTTAAAACTTCCAACTCCACTCATACATTGGCTGGACTGACAAGCATGCATCACCATGCTGGACCTTCATTCGCCGATGCATTTTTATAGATTTAACCCCTTCACTGATAAAAAAAACAACCGGATAACATATCTCTGCTCCTTTTTGTTGCACGTCAAAAGTGTGTCGACCATCTTTAAACTGTTCTTATGACGTCTCCATGTACGTCTGCACAGTGATGTCACGTGCTTAACACTCTTGACATCCTTATCAACAATATTGACAGATGATAAGACAACGGCATGATTATTGTAATTTCTATGTCACATGTAAGGTTTTAATTTGAAACCCCCTCGTAATAACAGTGCTCCTCGTTTATCGCCAACTAAAGGCCAGCTAACTTGTTTCCCTGCCAGTAAGGTGTGAAGGTGAACTTAAACCTGATCAAATTGGGTACCAGACAATTGTCAGAACTTTCTTTGGCTTGGCTAGGCCGAGTAAAAGAACCCGCCTCCCCGCGTAACATGTCAAGGCTTAGAATTTGTCGGGGGCTAATGTGTAATGTTCCCAGATCTTTCTCCCCCTGTAGTGAAAACGTTATTGGAAATTTTGAAGATGTGAGAGGAATCGTCATTAAAGGAATAACATCGAACGAACGAATGAACGACCGAAGGAATTTTATTTTCAAGGGGTAACAAATTGGGCACGCAGGCCCGTCTTACATTCGGCCCTTCCATTCACTTATCTTTCTATATTTTCTAAATTATCTATTTGCATGTTACATTCACATAGAATTAAAAAAAAAAAAAAAACATTGTCAAGCGAGTGATGTGAACATAAACAATAACATCAATAGTATTAGGTATGCGGATGATACAATAGAGGACCGGTTGGCCTAGGGGCTAGAATTCCGGATTCTCTTTCGGGAGACCCGGTTTCGAATCCTCGGTAAGGTGTGGATTGTTTTTCTTTCTGGGGCAATAAAGAAAACCCTAACCTGTACAGTTCGCGGCGACTGCACAAGCCAGGCGGCCTTAATACCTTATGCTCAAGACCCCCCCCCCCCCCCCCACACCCCCCCCCCCCCCCCCCCCCCCCCCCCCCCCCGCCCTATATAAGCCGTAGATGACAGTTTGACAGATGATAGATACAGTATTGATTGCAGGTAACGAATTTGGCCTGACACATTTAGTAGATGCGCCTATTGTAATCAGTGAAATCAATCAATAAATCATGTGCCATGCCGGAAAGCGTGGGCGGTCATGACTCGCCATTTCACTCGATCACCAGTGTCGTGGATCAGCTCAGTGTTCCTGTCTCGTCCATGCCATGTGGCCAAGCCATCCAGGTATTTTCCTCTCGGTCTTCCTCTTGGTCTGTTCCCCTCGATCTTGCCAGCTAGGGTTATAATTATATTGTAAAAAGACAAAGGTTATGGTCTTCTCTATGAAGAAAGAAACACTACAATGTAATATGGGGGTAAATTGGAATATTCGTAAACAAGTGAATCGGTTCAACTGTCTCGGAATAATCATACATCTGATGAGAGATGCCTTGAAGAAATTAGCATAAGAATAGATATGGCAAAGGTAGCCTTTTGTCAGGAGGAAAACTTACTGACCAATAAAAAGATGCCAATTGCTACGAGAAAATTAGTGTTGCAGTGCTAAATAGAACTTGTACTTCTATATGGATGTGAAACGTGGACAATTAGCATACAAACCGAAAAACATCTAATGGCAGTAGAAATATGGTGTCTGGGGAAAATGCAAAGAATACCATAGACAGACATAAAAATCAATGAGCAAGTCTTACAAGCACACATGAAAACAAGAAACTGATCAGAGGAATTAGATGTAGACACTAAAGATTCTTGGCCACTTTATGAGAAGAGATATACTGGATAACTAGGTGACAATTGGAAAACTAGGTGACAACTTGAAAGACTGGGGAAAAATAATAAAAGGAAGGCAAGATATCTAGATGGCCACATGACATACTCGAGACAAAAACAGAGAACTGATCCACGACTCTGATAATCGCATGAGATGGGGAAACATGACTGCGCACGCTTATCGGCATGGCACATGCTGATGATGAATCTTTCACACCTCTAACGGCAGTTTTATCAATGCAACTACCTGTAACTTTTACATACCACATCAATGTCTTGACACCTCAGTATGAAAATACATTTTCTAACATTAAATGATTAAGAGGTCCCGCTGCCTTATCAAATGGCAATGTTTACAGAAGCGTTTTTCCAGCGATAGAACGCTGGCCGCCGACCGCACTTGAGAAACAAGGTTTGGTAGCACCTGGTGCAAATTAAGATAACCAAGGTGAAGATGTGGAAAGAATTATTGAATAAATAAATCCGCTTGAAGTACGTGAAGGATTACTAAATAAATAAATGCGCGTGAAGTATGGAGAAGAATTACTGAATAAATGAATACGCGTGAAATATGGGAAGAATTACTGAATAAGTTAATGTGCTTGAAGTATGGGAAGCATAAATGAATGCACTTGAAGTATGGGAAGAATAAATGAAATCGCCTAAAGCTTGGGAAGAAGAAATGAACATCCTTGAAGTCTGGGAAGAAAATAATAAAAGCGCTTGAAGTATGGGAACAGGATATGGAGAAAACGAACAATATTTCCCTACAGATAAAGCGTTTAAAAGTTCTCCTGGGTGATTTACAACCATTTATCTACAAAGAAGCGAATCATGGACTGTTAATAGAATAGGGAGAGATTGCACAGAGACTGCAGTTATGTCCTATCGAAGATTTGCAAGTACAAATGTAATAAAAGAAATTATTAAATGTGTAAAACTATGAAGACCAACACCTCCGGGAGTTGAATTGGTTGGTGTTTGGAATCATGTACAAAACCGACATTTAAAAACTTTCGTTTCATTCTCGCTGAGCTCGTTAAATCCCCGAAAGCGGCTTGCATCCATCCGAAAGATTGGTCTGGAGTCTTCCTGTCTGATCTCTGGAGTCTTCCTGTCCTATCTGGAGTCTTCCTGTCTGATCTGGAATCTTCCTGTTCTATCCGGAGTCTTAATGTCTAATCTGTAATCTTCCTGTCCTATCTGGAGTCTTCCTGTCTGGTCTGGAATATTCCTGTCCTATCTGGAGTCTTCCTGGCTGATCTGGAGTTTTCCTGTCCTATCAAGAGTCTCCCTGCCTGATCTGGAATTTTCCTGTCGTATCTGGAGTCTTCCTGTCTGATCTGGAGTCTTCCTATCTTATCTGGAGTCTTCGTATCTGATCAGGTACTGCAGTATCATCTCCACGAGGACTGAGTTGCGGGATTCCGCTTCCCCTTTATAAGCTCTGATACGAACGGGGTGTGCAAGTACGGGACTGGAATTTGATAACTATGGAGAGACATATTAGGATGTAGCTCAGTTTGCCCGATCGCCGCGACTGACATCCGCCAATCGATGTGACCCCAAATGATTAGGCCTTCTCAGTCTGGCAAGGTACACCAGGCGCCTAAAGTCCAGCAAGTAATGATCAAATTGATTTATTTGGTTGTTTCTGGATCATTCGGGGCAAAATCGATTGACGGATGTCAATTGCGGCGTTCGGGCAAACTTTGAGCAATAGCCTACAATGGGCGACGTTGTGATGTTCTAGTCCGATAATTTGGCCGCGTCTAGCGTGAGCCGCGTGGTCAAGTGGTTACACACCCGCTTCACACACCAGTGATCCTGAATTCGATCCCGGGTCCAGTCAGGCATAAGCGCTACTGATGAGCTCAAACGATAGCGAAACTCGAGTCTAGTGCTTCCAATCCCTACGAGAACAAGGCTCAAGTTCGTACCGGAATACCATCAGCGATGCAAGTAGGGGGCTGTGCTCAATCTTTAAACCTGAAATCCTGAAACAACCAAATATATCAATATTAGGATGCAATCAGTTTATGATTCAAGAGAGCGCGTCCACGAAGTTGATGGCCATCTGCGCTGATAATGTCACGGACACGGTCGGACGGGGGCCATTCGCCTGCGAAAGTGAGGAGGAGCTTGACCACATAATCCATCGTGGATTCAAGCTTGCGTAATTCAGATTATCATATCACAGACCCGTAGCAGAAAACCTTCTCGGAACAAAACTAAAATAGTCGCTAGTTAGTGGCGGTTCTAACTTCACTGCAAAGGGTTGTCTCATATTACTCTGTTCCTGTGCCAATGAATGCCACACAAAATGCTCCTCATTGCCCCATGTGAAAAGTGGAACAGACAGGAGTCTCTGATTAACTAAAATAATGAATGCATAACTTGGAAAAGCACATGGGCGGGGGGGGGGGGGGGGGGGGATCCTGGCTGTGATAAGTAATTGGTGGTATTTCTTCGCAGGTTCCGGTGAGAGAACGCCACCTGGGCCTCGTGCCACAAGTATGAACAAAGAAAATGTAGCCGTAAGGAAATTATGCTGCCCAACGCCATAATGCATTTTAGGGACACAGAGTGGAGTTGTAGTGATGCGTGCCCGTCTCAGGCTCTTGCCTGTCAGCTCGCTGGTGATGGGTTAGAAACTGTATCGAGGGATATTGTCCTTACATTAACCCAGGCTCTACGGAGGACCCAGCCTATAATGAGTACCAGAGGATAGCGTGGGCAGTAATGGCGGTCGGCGTGCCGTTGATCACAGCGGTCATTCTCTGCAGAATGGTCTACAAATCTATGGAACTAGCACCATGAGCCCAATATCTCCCAAGTCACATATACTATATACAAGGCAGGGAGACATGGCTTCTCGGCGCGCCAAGATGAGCACGACGTTCGGCAATGGACATCCCACATTACTATTTCTAATTCAGGGATTAAGGATTGTTTACCATGATTGCACTAATTGTAAGGTAATATAAGTCACCCCATCGATTTTATTATGTGTTATGCAAATAAATAG
>JACEFZ010001652.1:0-30000 GCA_014155875.1 Cepaea nemoralis | reverse complement strand
TAGATAAACACAGTGTGGAGCATGTTGAGAGAACTAGATAAACACAGTGTGGAGCACGTTGAGAGAACTAGATAAACACAGTGTGGAGCACGTTGAGAGAACTAGATAAACACAGTGTGGAGCACGTTGAGAGAACTAGATAAACGCATTGTGGAGCACGTTGAGAGAACTAGATAAACACAGTGTGGAGCATGTTGAGAGAACTAGATAAACACAGTGTGGAGCACGTGGAGAGAACTAGATAAACACAGTGTGGAGCACGTTGAGAGAACTAGATAAACACAGCGTGGAGCACGTTGAGAGAACTAGATAAACACAGTGTGGAGCACGTTGAGAGAACCAGATAAACACAGTGTGGAGCACGTTGAGAGAACTAGATAAACACAGTGTGGAGCATGCGGAGAGAACTAGATAAACACAGTGTGGAGCACGTTGAGAGAACTAGATAAACACTGTGTGGAGCACGTTGAGAGAACTAGATAAACACAGTGTGGAGCACGTTGAGAGAACTAGATAAACACAGTGTGGAGCACGTTGAGAGAACTAGATAAACACAGTGTGGAGCACGTTGAGAGAACCAGATAAACACAGTGTGGAGCACGTTGAGAGAACCAGATAAACACAGTGTGGAGCACGTTGAGAGAACTAGATAAACACCGTGTGGAGTACGTTGAGAGAACTAGATAAACACAGTGTGGAGCACGTTGAGAGAACTAGATAAACACAGTGTGGAGCATGTGGAGAGAACTAGATAAACACAGTGTGGAGCACGTTGAGAGAACTAGATAAACACAGCGTGGAGCACGTGGAGAGAACTAGACAATCACTGTGTGGTGCACATGGAGAGATCTAGATAAACAGTGTGGAGCACGTGGAGAAAACTAGATAAACACAGCGTGGAGCACGTTGAGATAACTAGATAAACACAGTGTGGAGCACGTGGAGATAACTAGATAAACACAGTGTGGAGCACGTTGAGAGAACTAGATAAACACAGCGTGGAGCACGTGGAGATAACTAGATAAACACAGCGTGGAGCACGTGGAGATAACTATATAAACACAGCGTGGAGCACGTTGAGAGAACTAGATAAACACAGTGTGGAGCACGTTGAGAGAACTAGATAAACACAGTGTGGAGCATGCGGAGAGAACTAGATAAACACAGTGTGGAGCACGTTGAGAGAACTAGATAAACACTGTGTGGAGCACGTTGAGAGAACTAGATAAACACAGCGTGGAGCACGTGGAGAGAACTAGACAATCACAGTGTTGAGCATATGGGCATAACTAGACAATCACTGTGTGGTGCACACGGAGAGATCTAGATAAACAGTGTGGAGCACATGGAGAGAACTAGATAAACACAGTGTGGAGCACGTGGAGATAACCAGATAAACACAGTGTGGAGCACGTTGAGAGTACTAGATAAACACAGTGCAAAGCACGTTGAGAGAACTAGATAAACACAGTGTGGAGCACGTGGAGATAACTAGATAAAATAGTGTGGAGCACATAGAGAGAACTAGACTTTCACAGTGTGAAGCACGTGGAGAGAACTAGACAATCACAGTGTGAGGCACGGGGAGAGAACTAGACAATCACATTGTGAAGCACGCGGAGAGAACTAGACAATCACATTGTGATGTGTAATATAATAAAAACGTCCCTACCCTTTCCTAAGCATTGACTCCCTTAAAAATAAACAAATCCTTTCAATTACTGTTTAAGTAACTTACTTAATGTAGGAGAAAAAAAACAGCGATAGACTGACCGTGGCAGCTTAATCTATTTGGCTTTAATTTTTTCACGTACCTGGCAAGACCGGGACTGATGGGAAAACAAAGGACTAAAGTAGCCATTTTGAGTGCAGACAATCAAAGGAAACAGACGTGTGTTCCCTGGGTGGGGTTTCTTTTCCCGTGTGGGGACAAGTATTTTGCCTTTTAAAATCATTCTCTGCAAGCCAATTGGTATGTGATATCTACATTATTAAGATATATTTATGTATTACATAGACCAGTATGTTTAATTAAGAATTAGTTACAATTCTCTTAAACCAGGCTGGATGATGTTTACTAAGGAAACACATGTGGGCGCCACGCTGTAATTTTTCCTATGTCTTACCAATTTCAAATCCCTATGTTAATATCTTTTATAGGCATTATGAACTTATATCTAACTAATAGTGTTTATAACCTATGAATATTATTTGTACTGTAGTACACATAAAGTATCAACTCTCATGTCAAAAACACATTCTAGGAATTATCTCAATGTAGTAGCAGACTCTTGATTCATACTTCATAGTAAAGAACTAGTGTCTGTTAACTTCATATTCCTATGTTAAAACTTCTAGGCACTGTGAACAATATCTCACTATTTATGCTTAGAAATCTGCAAATAATCTATGCACTATAGAAAGGTGTTTTATCCATGCGGGGACATACAAATGATTACGCGTATTCCTGACCCTTAGTCAGGGGATAAAATACTTCGCCACATCATAATCTGTAACTTGGAACTATAGTGTTAAATTTTAGTACCATCCTTTTGTTAACAGATTAGTAACCACTCCATATGAGGGTGAACATATAATCATTTCATAAAATAGTGTTAGGGACATGCCATGTTTGAATATAAATTCATGAACAATTAAAGTAAACGCGTGATGTAAATGCATGTTCGGATAGGATTCAATCCGCATCACCTCACTGTAGTAGGAACAGAAGCGAAGATTGATGTGAATAAATTGCTTGAATAATAGCAGTCCTTGACAAAATATATCACAGCGGCTACTATCCTCATCTGCGGTACGCAGTGGGGGAAAACAATGTATGTTTTAGTTATGGATTAACCCCTGAGAAAATCCAAAAACAAAGGCTCCCTGCATCAGCATTATGATTAATTATTATGTAGGATTATCATGTACTTGATATCAGAACAATGGACATGTATGTTTTTTTTCTGGTATGAGAATTTTCCTTGTTCTGATTGTTACTTTTTACTGTGGGAATATACATTTTAATGTTGCACCTTGGGATTAGAGGATGTTGATGTAAGAATCCATGTGTATGTCAGTACTTAGAAGCCAAGGTTGAATAATCTTGACCTAATGATGATTATAGTGCCAAAAGGAAGACGCGGCATTAGAAACCACAGAGATTCTGTATAGGCTATTCTCTTCAAGAATGAGAGATACAATATCAACATGTTGGATGGACAGAATGACTTCACTCCTCTAATAGTCCCAGTAACAACAGAACATAAAATAAAGTGAGAAAATACCTTACTCACTATTAAGAGTCAGAATGGCTCTACTCAGCAATGAGGGACAGTGGAACGTGGACACCCACTCCTTTCCCCTTCTCCCCTTGTTGTTTTGTATTTTTGTTTGTAATTGTCTTGTGAAAGTTAACACATCACAGTAGGTTAATGCCCGTGTTGTATTCTTTGTCATCCCTTTTCTATAGAAGAGAAGCAGGTGGTGGTTGAATGTGGTGGGACTATATCACTAAACCTGGATCCTGGGTCAACAGCCAGAAAGTGAATGTCCTAACCATAGTCTGCATCTATAAATACCCATGGACTGCTGCGCTCAATAGCTCCATAGCGAGCAACAGATAAATTAGAAGAAAACTGACTGGGTGAGTGATTAAGTCCTATTTTAGTAGGAATATCCAGGATGGACTTCAAGATCTAATAATCTACAAAGATGAAGATCATCAGAGTACTGACAACAGTGTATCGTTTGCGTTACTTCTGAGAAGTATCACCTATGGCCTCATCATTCAACCAAGTCAGTGAAACTGGGACAATCCTTCTTCAAGTTACTAAAACTAACAACAGTGAGTAACCTTCAACTGTTGGTTGGATTACCAAGTTAATATCCACAATGGATAAGTCTTCGAAAGAACATCTCACAGCTGCAACAGTCAAACATAAGGTTCCAGCCATGCAACACCAAGTTCTAGCTATGAACACCCACTCAAACAAATGGGGAGAAGACATGAACCACATAAGCCAATACAACCAAGGTACAAACTTAATATCATCTGAAACATAACTACGAAACCAGATTACCTCAAGGTTCCAAACCCTGAACCCCATCAGATAAAAGACCATATGAAAGCAGCTAAATGTCTCTACATCAGCAACAAGAGGAATCATCCAATTGTTTGCAAACCTGTTACTGTGCCGGATTTATTCATCTGTGGATATATGTAGGTATAGATCAATTGTGGCCCTAGTCACAGATACTACCATGAGATGCCTCTCAGTCATATAAAGTTCTACACTGGACTAGATAACCACGACTAACTCTTTGCTGGTCCAATGTCAACCCAAATGCCATGGGTTATAGACTCGCGACTTGGTGGGTGTAAAATCTTTGTTGAACTACTTGGGATTCTGATATTAAAAGCAGAGCAGCTGAATGGACGTCTACTTGGCACCATGTATGGTGAGATGGTAAAGTACCTTCTGCAGAGCTTAAGTGGAAATTCCGGAAAGTTAGACCAACCTGAGGCCCCAAATTTCAAAAAAAAGACACCGAGCCTACTGCAACAGAGTATTCGAATATTCTAGCCCGCGGAGGGATTTGTGATTGTGTGTAATTTCTATTTTGGATTATAAAGTATGATTTGCACCAGCCAATTACCAGTGACTAAATAGTAAGAACATAACTGAGTGCATTAATTCGGTACCCAGATAATGGGGAAAAGGATCTAATCGACAGCAAAGGTGAACCCATAACCGCACACCAGAAGATAGACTCGATTAATTAATTTAATTAGTACAAAATGCTGTTTATGTGTTGGTAATTTTTTTCTGAAGGTAACAGGTCAGTAGTTTTTTTCCAATGGTATAGATGGTATAGTATTTTGACACCTCCCCCGATGTGTCTCCACCTTGCCGTGGTGGGGGAGCTTGCGTGTCCCATCGACCCCATGTGCCTGCCGATGGGTGAAAACTACATATCGGACGGATCGTGGGATAGGGACCAGACTAAGAGAGACACAACCTGCTGCTCTGCAGGTAAGACTGAGGATAGCAGTCAAAATCAGGCAAACGATCCCTAAATCTCAGTCCGGACATAACCTCTAAGGCTCCCATCCGAGGTGTATGGCTGAACGTCTCTAAGCCATAAACTCTAGGAAGTGAGAGCCTGGCCGACACAAACCTACATCACAATTGTGATGATGTGCTGAGAACGCTACATGCTCGGCGCAGATTCGTTCGATGGCTCTTAGCTGGGGGATATGAGGTATCCCCGGATGAAAGGGCCTGACCGTTACTCGCCCACAGACGCACGGAGGTAAGGTGCTGAGCCGGCAGCACATGTAAGCCTACCTCGTGAGCGAGTACAAAAAGGTGGAAAAACACCTCGGTCGCATGTCTCGCAGACGTCCGATAGTCTGTAACCACACTCATGAAGTGAGTGTAGTCAAAGGTGGAAAATTGTCTTGTTGACACGAAATGGAACGCCTGTCTTGCGAATCCATTACGTGGCAGCCCGAAGCGAAAGCTTACTGTGTGGAAGCCGAAACAAGAGTCTCGAAACCCGAGGAAGGCTAACCTCATTAAAAAATGCCCGCCGGAAGCCGGAAGTGTCGTCCTACGGGTGGCAAACTAAAAATTGACACTACGCAATTACGTCCGAGTGAAATGTCTCGTCCGAATGTCTCTCGTGCTAGGAACAGCTCTGACTACCTAGTTTCCGAATGCCGCTCTTGTTCGGAACAGCTCTGACTAGGTAGTTTTCCGAATGTCTGTCGTGCCTGGAACAGCTCTGACGGGCACAACGACAAGCACATGTCCGAAAACTCGCTGAGTGGATACCGTCTGCGAACCTGTCTGGTTTGTGCGGGAATGGCCCGGGGCAAACGAAATGACCAATATATTGAAGTGAGGATTTAAAGCAGCCATGAGCAGGACGTGACGATTTCCCTCGGTGAGCCCAGATCCAGGGCGTTATGTGTCGGCCCTGCAACTATGGAAGCAACCTTGGATGGCGGAAAATGCTATGGACTGTCCCTGCCTTCCTTTGAGGGATGACCGTTGTCTTCAACCGTTCTAACTTGGCCAGCATGGTTGTAGATGGCACCACAAAAGTGAGAGTCTCCCAGGAATGCTACCTGGTCAAAAAAGCACGCTAAAGTCGATGTGTTGGCCTACGGGTTTCGGCCCAAGGGCGCATAACAGACACATCGCAATCACATCTGAAAAAACACTCCGGATGAACGAAAAGAAGAAGAGAAGTATTTTGACACCAACTCATTATTTTTAACAATGAGAGAATGGTAAAAGGTGTCAGAAACATGTTATGTTGGGTTCTATTTAATATCTTTATTTGCCTTAATTATGAGGGAAAATGAAAGTAGACCCAATTTGTGGTTGCTGTGTTGTTTGTAATAACATTGTTGTTTTTTTGGGGTCACTGGGTACTATGTTGTAATACTGCACATCATTCCCATGCCTGTCTGAAAATGCATAGTGTTTATTACACACACACACACACACACACAAACACACACATATATATATATATATATATATATATATATATATATATATATATATATATATATATATATATATATATATATATATATATATATATATATATATATATATGTAAATGCAGATCTTGAGTTAATACCTGAACTGTTTGTCCAAAAGTGTTGTGTACATCAAGTAAATGTGGTGTCCAACAATGGTTGTTTATATGTTGTGAGCAATCAATATCCTTCTAGCACTATAGACAATGTAAAGGGTGATGAAGTGGGAAGGGAAACCTACACACAGATGCCATTGTTTCAAGGATTGAACTCTTTTCTCCTGGGATTTGTGGTAAATATCCCTGATCACCCTGCATTCTAACCAGTGACCAGAGAATCAATAAAACCCCCTAGACATTTTAACGAATCATTCTCAGGAATTAAAATCCACATCCCACATGATGCACGGGGAGAGAACTAGACAATCACAGTGTGGAGCATATGGTCATAACTAGACAATCACTGTGTGGTGCACATGGAGAGATGTAGATAAACAGTGTGGAGCACATGGAGAGAACTAGATAAACACAGTGTGGAGCACGTGGAGATAACCAGATAAACACAGTGTGGAGCACGTTGAGAGAACTAGATAAACACAGTGTGGAGCACGTTGAGAGAACTAGATAAACACAGCGTGGAGCACGTTGAGAGTACTAGATAAACACAGTGTGGAGCACGTTGAGAGAACTAGATAAACACAGTGTGGAGCACGTTGAGAGAACTAGATAAACACAGTGTGGAGCACGTTGAGAGAACTAGATAAACACAGTGTGGAGCACGTTGAGAGAACTAGATAAACACAGTGTGGAGCACGTGGAGAGAACTAGATAAACACAGTGTGGAGCACGTGGAGATAAATATATAAAATAGTGTGGAGCACATAGAGAGAACTAGAATTTCACAGTGTGAAGCACGTGGAGAGAAACTAGACAATCACAGTGTGGAGCACGTGGTGAGAACTAGACAAACACAGTGTGGATGGCATGGAGAGAATTTGACAAACACAGTGTGGAGTATGTGGAGTTAACTAGACAAACACAGTGTAGAATATGTTGAGTGAGCTAGACAAACACATTGTGGAGTAAGTGGAGTGAACTAGGCAAACACAGTGTGGAGTATGTGGAGTGAACTAGACAAACACAGTGCGGAGTATGTGGAGTGAACTAGACAAACACAGTGTGGAGTATGTGGAGTGAACTAGACAAATACAGTGTGGAGTATGTGGAGTGAACTAGACAAACACAGTGTGGAGTATGTGGAGTGGACTAGACAAACACAGTGTGGAGTATGTGGAGTGAACTAGATAAACAGTGTAGAGTATGTGGTGTGAACTAGACAAACACAGTGTAGAGTATATGGAGTGAACTAGACAAACACAGTGTGGAGTATGTGGAGTGAACTAGACAAACACAGTGTCGAGCAAATGGAGAGATCTAGACAAACAGCGTGGGGCGTAGGGAGAGAACTTGACAAACACAGTGTGGAGCACAGTGTGATGCAACATACATGTGTTCCTTGTCAACAAGTATGTTTCCTTTGGCGACATGCATCTTTGCCATGTCAACATGTATCTTTCTTGTGGCTATATGCATCTTTCTCGTGGCTACATGCATCTTTCTCGTGGCTACATGTATTTTTCCTGTGGGTTGGTGCATCTTTCGTGTGTCGACATGCATCTTTCTCTTGGTGACATGCACCTTTCCCGTGGAAACATACATCGTTCCCGTGGAGACATGCATCGTTCCCGTGGAGACATACATCGTTCCCGTGACACTAAGCGCATTTCCCCCTGGTAACATGCATCTTTCCCGTGGCGGCATGTATGTCTCCCGTTACGACATGCGAATGCGAGTCCGCGGTATTTGGCAGCCATTAAAGAAGACAGTCTGAACGTTGTAATTAAATGTTCCATGAAAGCTCTCTGAGTATCCTTGACTAAGAAGACAAAATGTATTGACATTCTACAGAATCTAAACATTGATGAAAACGGGTTCCTGTCTCGGAAACTGAAATGTATCAAACTTAAATATCACAGTTTCGTTGATAGTTCCTTGGAGAAGATTGAGGCGTGGATCGTCACGAAGATGGACAACAGAACATTCCAAAAACATTAGGCATACAGATCATGAAGCGGGACAACTGGCGGGAAACCCAGACACTTCTGATCGAGAGATTGATTGACCAGCCGTCATGACAGCGACGATTTGCAGACTGTCTACAAACTGACGATTTATTGTGTGTCATTCGGTTGTTGTATCCGTTTGGTAGCTGCCACAGCCTTTTTTCGATAACATAAATTATTTAGACTTACTTTTACACCAGAATAAAACAAGCAACCCTTGAATGCAAGCGAAAATTAAAAATTTTCTCGACGAAAACACAAGAAAGATATTCTATACTTCCCACATACAAACACATATTGATTATTGCTCCACAATCTGGGATGAGTGCTCCAAATCAATAACATAACGCCTGTATTCACTCCAGAAAAGGGAAGTGTGTTTAATCAATGGTGATAAGCTTACAGACAATTCTAACCTGCATGAACGTCTTCACTTACTGCCTCTCCACAAACGCCTACTTTTTAATAAGGCTAAACTAATTCACAAAACTCTATTTCAAAATGCTCCAAGCTACCCTTGGCCATTGTTTAAGACATAGCGAACGACTAAATATACTTCATCTCCCTAAACCTAGGATAGACTTATATAAAACAAGCTTAGCATACTCTGCCACTCAGTTATGGAACACTCTTCCACAAAGATACCACCAATCATTATATATACATTCGCAACCTGTTTGAACACTACCTCAGGACAGACTACATGCCCCCCCCCCAAAAAAAAAAAAAAACCACACACACAAAGACAATAATAATGGTAAATTATCTCGAACGACAACAAGCCAAAAAAAAAAAAACATTCCCGTATGTATGGCACATTACGCCTTCCGTGGGTATTTGTAATGCCCATGTTAATCATTGCCTCAGTTAGTCATGTATTATTGACTATTTTTCATGTGTTTTAATGCTAATTGTTCTTTTGGTGTCGAAGATTTGCTTCATAAGAGATGTTGAATGAAAGAATGTATGAGAGGAAATAGAAAAGAAGGGCAGAATGTCAAACGGGCCTGCGTGAGCAATTCTAAACCCTTTGAAAATAAAGATTTTCTTTCGTTCGTTCGTTCATTCGTTCGTTCGATGTCATATTGCTTTTTCTTTTTGGCCTCTGTCCTCCATTGGGATATATGTCCTCAAGCAACTCACTTCAAGCACTTCTACCTATAGATATCCCACGCAGCTCTGAACATGTACTTCCTACACATATTTGTTTATATTCATTACAAACACGGATTAGACATATCTTGACTCACTCAATATCAGCCTATTAAGAGAGGTGTGAGACAGGGGTGTGTAATGTCTCCAGATCTGTTTTCCTTATACAGTGAAATTATTTTCAGAAGTATAGAAGATATTGAAGGAATCAACATTGGGGGACGATACATCAATAAATTAGATATGCAGATGATACTGTCTTGATTGCAGACAATGAACAGGACCTGCAACATTTAGTATATGCGGTTGTTACACACAGTGAGCAACTAGGGTTAGAATTGAATAGTAAGAAGACTCAGGTTATGGTCGTCACTAGGAAGGAAGAAATACCACAATGTAATATACAAGTAAATGGGTATGTTCTTAAACAAGTGAATCGGTATAATTTTCTTGGAACAGTCATAACATCTGATGGGAGATGCAGTGAGGAAATTAGAACAAGAATCACCATGGTGAAGGTAGCCTTTTGCAAGATGAAAAACATACTGACCAATTAAAAGATATAACTTGAGACGAGAAAAAGAGTGTTGAAGTGCTACGTAGAACCTATACTTTTGTATGGATGTGAAGCGTGGACAATGAGCAGACAAGCTGAAAAACACTTGATGGCTGTGGAAATGTGGTTTCTGAGAAAAATGCAAAGAATACCATGGACAGACAGAAAATCCAATGAACAAGTCCTTCTAGAAACAAATGAAGATCGTAAACTGATTAGAGTCATTAGACGTAGACAGTAAAAAATTTTGGGCATGTTATGAGATGAAATGACTTGAAGAACTTGGTGACGACTGGCAAGATCGAAGGGAAGAGAACAAGGGGAAGACCAAGAAGTAAATACCTGGATGGCTTTGCCACGTGGCATGGTCGAGACAGAAACACAGAGCCGATCCACGACTCCGGTGATCGAGTGAGATTGCGAAACATGACCACCCACACTTATCGGCAAGGCACATGATGGATGGATGACTCAAGCAGGATATAACAGTATATATAAAACATAAATGTATTATTAAATCTCGAGGATTAAAAAAAAAACAAAAAAAACAGACATATACATATGTTGAGTTGAGTTGACTTGAGTTGAGTCAAGAACCGACATCATTGAGTTGGGGCATTCCATAAGCGCCAAAAATCATCTTCAACAGCCAGCGTAGAGTTCCACCCAATACTAATGGTGCCCGTTACAATCTGATTATATGTCCATCTTGCTTTACCTGATACATATACAGTCTCATAAGGAACACTGTCCACGTTAAAAAAATAATGAATGCTTGAGGGAAGTCGCCAAAAATAATATAATACTAATATAATAATTAAGACAAATATGATTATAATAGGGAAAAAAACACAAGACAACTTTCCGATGTTTCGTTAGTTGCTGCCTTTGTCAAGAATAAAACAAACACACATTAAACACAAAACACAAGAAATAAGTACTACAAATTGCGCACCAATTTAGTTCCACTATAAACTGTTGTTGTCTGTTGGTTATCATCCTTGCCCTACGGACACGTCACTAGCCGCTCAGACACCCCACCCGCTTTTCATTGAAGGAAGAAGAGGAGGGGGGGGGGGAAAGAAGAACAAGAAAGGGGGGAGAAGAAAAAAAGGAAGGGGGAGGAAGAAGGGTAAGAGGGGAAGGAAGAAGAGGAAGGGAGGGGGAAGGAAGAAGAGGAAGGGGGCGAAGGATGAAGAGGAAGGGGGAACAAAGACGAGGAAGGGAGACGAAGGATAAAAAGGAAGGGGAAGGAAATAAAGGAAGAGGAAGGGGGAAGAAGAAGAGGAAAGGGAAGGAAGAAGAGGAAGGGGTGAAGAAAGAAGAGTAAGAGGGTAAGGAAGAATAGGAAGGGGGCGAAGGATGAAGATGAAGGGGGAAGGAAGAAGAGGAAAGGGAAAGGAAAAAGAGGAAGAGGAAAGAAAGAAGAGGAAGGGATGAAGGAAGAAGAGGAAGGTGGTGGTAAAGACGAGAAAGGTGGGCTGGAAGGAGAAGGATAATAGAGAACGAAGAGGTATGAAGAGTAAAGAATGAAGAGAAAGAAGAAAAAAATTAATGAAGAGGAGGGAAGCAGTAGGAAGAACGAGGAATGAAAGAGGAAGAAGAACCAGGTCGGAACGAGGAGAAAGGACGGACTATGTAGAAAGGAATGAACAGGAAGGAATGAAGTGGAACGAATCAATTACTCGAAAGCTGGTAAAGTAAGTAAGGTAGCAGGAGGGAACAGCGAGGAAGGACAGTCAGGAAGGAAATACGAGAAAACTAGAGGTGGTGGAGGAGGGAAGCCGCAAGACCACACAATAAGAACACAGTATAAGATCACACAATACGCCACACAATAAGAACACAATATGGGGTTGAAAGTGTGGAGCCGTGAGTTCTAAGATGGCTGATAAGACTTATTTTGGCTCGAAATGTTCTTTGACAATGTGGGCAAAGAATGCTTGACGTTCCAGGAGGACGATCTCCTGCAGTGGTTTTTCTGTCCAGCCTCTTCTTCATAGCTCTTGCAGTCCTGGTTGCTTCACAAGTGACTGCACCCTTATGTAATGAAGTACGCTACGAATTACGGTCTTTAACAGCAGTCTCCCGGGTGTCAAGATGAATTCCTAAAGCTTTAAGTGAGATTTTCAGAGTGTCTTTAAAGCGTATCCTCTGGCCGCCTTGGGAGCGTTTATCACGACGCAGCTCGCTGTAAAAGAAACATTGTTTAGGGAGCTTGTGATCTGGCATAGGATATTAATGACCAGCCCAGCGAATCTGTCACCATACAATAAGACCATAAAATAATACCACACAATCCGACCACACAATCCGACCACACAATACGACCACACAATACGACCACACAATACGACCATGCAATATAACCACATAATACGACCACACAATAAGACGACAAACAAATAATAACACCAAACACAACTGCTCATAACAAAACTGACAAAGATCACGAAGCAGTTTGAGAACCTCTCTGTCTGAGAAACGATAGAAAACCATATGTTTCAGAGATACGGCAAGTGCCGTAATTAGGCAACTGATGGATTTAGCTTTCGCATAGACCCATGGCTGACTGCTAATGAAAGTTCTAGAATGTATTAGATTGGCAGGCAATCGAAAACATGATGCCTTAAACAGGTAAGAGTCTTCATGTGTTAACCCTTTAAGTGAGTGCTGGGCACAAAGAATGGGGTATTGGACATCCTGCAGGATGTGAATGGAAGGTAAAGATAATCTCGTGTAGATACTTTCGTAGGGCACTGACTAGATGCTTGGCTATCGGCCTGTGGTCATGGATTTGAAGTTCGAAACCGCATGGAGGCTGATTTTTTTTAAAAACTGACCTGGGCTATCAGGTTGGCGCATTCTAAAATTGGTACCAGGCAATGTCTAGTGAAGTTAGGGCGGCCGGTGCGATATTGATTGACCTTACCATCCAACCAGTCCGACTGGTTTTTGAATATGTGGGTTACCACCATATATCAAATACACACCACGGCTTACTTCTAGCAGATAATACCATGAATGATTCACCAAAACTCGAGAAGTAAAATCGGTAAGCTTTGCTAGAACACGATGACTAGTGACAAAATCGAGGTTGCGGCCAACGTCTTTGTCAGCACACAAACACAATAAATGCACAACGATACAACGTCATGATACACATATACTACCAAGTGCTCTGTCACTGACGGAGGCGTTCATGTCTCTCGACAGATAGCGGTCGTTGGTGCTATTAATAAACTCTGCTGATGAAATTCCTCCATGCCACTGTCTCAGTCTAGCCAGCATCCTTTCTCTTGGTCCTCCCCTACCTCTCTACTCTTTTATCTTTCCAGTTGTCACGATGTTTGTCAATGCTTCTTTTCTCACCATTTGACCGTTTGTCTCTTTCTTATTGTTGTACATAATGTTCTAGTTTCATTAGCCAAATTTAGACAATCGTTAATCGTTGTTAGTTACCTGGTAGTCTTAGGACTGCTCTGAAGGACTCGCTCATTAGTTTTTCCATGGTATTCTTTGCATTTTCCTCAAAAACCACATTTCCACTACTATTATATGTTTTTCAGCTTGTCTGCTCATTGTCCTAAAACTGTGCTAAAACTGAAAAAAAAAAAAAAAAACTGTGGCCATATTAAATAAACGTCATAGTGATTTAGAAACAACGGTAACGGAAGGCATGGTTCCTGAAGAAGAGACAGAAGTCGGCAGCCGTGACGATAGACACAAAAACATTAAGGGCATCCTGAACAAGAAAATACACGAAGCAGGGAAACTGGCGAAACATCACTCTTTTCATTCAACCGCGTTGAGACCGATGTTCTCCAAACGACCTGCTGCATTAGGCTTATATCTAAGGTTTGAATAGAGTTAAACATGATAGCTTTTTGCAGTATTTCTCAATCCATCTATCTCTATATATAACCCTCTCTTTCTAATCCCTCTTTGTTTATCAGTGTGATATATTGACGATTTCAATGTTTGCCTTGGCAATACAGCGATTTCCGCAATTCTATTTCTGTGCAGCAAAATTCAACTCAGAAATGCACGTGGGGCTATTGCTTGTACGTTGCTGGCGAAACGATTTAGGTAGGACAGTGGGGAAAATTGTATAAAGTGGGTTCTGATTGAATAAACGAAGAAACGAAAGTCTGTAATTTCTTCCCCTGGGGAAACGCTCTTTCGGAATATTGCAGAATTTTCACTCAGAGGGACAGTTTTTCTTATAAGACAAATGCAATTTAAACGGTTGATGAGATGGTGTAGCATGTATTTTAGTATAGGGATGTGTTAAGATGTACGTACTGTCAAGGGTAATTGATTGTGTTAGAGAGTTGTCAGGAGAGTGTCCGGTAATGGTGAGGTTTTGATTTGGCGGTTTCGTGTTATGTGGTGGTCTTTGCCATGGTTGTTGTTGTTATCGTCGTCGTTATTATTGTTATTATCAATATGTTAAATTAGTTTGTTGCATATCCTTTACATGATGTCACAGTCAACCCCATCATGTTGTTGGCTGTTTGTGATCTCTTGGCAAGTTTACGTTCAGTAGTTGGCTTATCCTCTTGCTCTCGTCGCAGATGATCTTTGATGTAGGGCCAGTGCTTGTAGTTGATGATAATGCAATCTAACGACATGGCCAAACCATTTGATCTTCGGTTTCTTGATAAATGTGGCACAATGTGTTGATCCCACTGTCTGTCTGATAACAAAATTGAAGAGCTAATCTTTACAATTTCTTGTTCAATATTTAAAGCGTATTGATTGCATTGGGACCCTCCTTTGTTAGCCCGTGTCATGGCTGATATTTGTTACAAATACAGCATTTACGAAATGCATATTACATCCCAGACTGCCTAAAACTACCTCCTAATAGACACATTTTTTGGAAACATGAGTAAGAATAAACGTCTGCATGCATCAGAACGTCAGGATCCCTTATCCGTGGATGTCTCCAAACCTCGCCATTCGACTGTTTCATATTCTATTTGTGCTAACAGCCTTGTCTGAGTTCATTATCAGAAGCAGCTGTGGAGAGTAGTTTATGCCTGTTCGTCTTGGACACAAATCGAGGCTAAGTGAGTGCATTGATTTCTCGAGAATAAAAATGCTCGTTTAGATTTGGAAGCCCGGGCGACTGATAAATAGACGGCTGCTTTCCTGGGCGGATTCTTTTATAGAGCGCTCGTGGTGTTCCATTTCCAGGTATATTTACTAACTTGGGAAGGAGGTGTTTTGACTTTAATTTGTGGAAGTTAAGGGAAAACATCCACACTGATCTTTCAAGAATACGTTTATGGGAAGTTACCAAGGTAGCTTCTTAAAGGACGTCAGCATTTGTCCATATGCTGCGTCAGAGCAGGATTACAGTAGCTCGCGGAAATTTTAATTAAAGACACAGTAACGGGTGAAACAACGTATTCAGTCATGCTTGAATAAGAAGATAAAAGTGGGTCGCATGAGAGGACAAGTTGATGTGTTTACAACCAGTGTGTCAGAGAAATGATCAGCACCTACGCCTGTTCTCCATCCGGCAAGGGCCTGACTCTCTCCGACACGTGAATGTTGTGGATGTATTATAGTATTATAATTATTTATGAAGTAGCAGATAACTGCACAATGACAGAATGGTCCCTCTACGCGAAGCACAACACGACGGCTGTAGTTAATCTTAACTCATAACTTTATATACTGTAAAAAAAAAAAAAAAATAGAAACGCAACATTTTTGTTATTACTTTTATAAAAAAGATATTCGCTGATTGGACATCAGTCAACCTATTGACTGTGTCCATCTGGTTATTAACTTCTCATCCTTACCCGAATTGTACTCACCTCATGATTCGTGAGGTCATGAAAGAGGTCAATGGTCAAAACATTTTTGACAATAACTCGTGACATGTTCATAATAATCTGTTTGTCTCATTCTCATTGTTGAACATAATGTTCTAGTTTTAAAAGCCTCTTTCTTTTACAAATGAAATATAATACAGGTGAAATGTGATGATTCCTTTGCACAGCTTTTGTACAACTCCATCAAACTAGCATACCGGCCGAGCCACAGGTCTGTTTGTGTCTACCATAAACATATCTCACGCCCAAAAGACTGAACCATCCTTCGATGTTCGATTTACGGGCTGAGAATAACCAGAGCTCCTGCATCCACTCGCTGAGCACTCATGACTTTCAACAACTTCGTGCTGTCTCATGTAACCTGGGTTTAACGCATACTTCCACCACCTGTCGATCACAATTGTCACACTATCTTCGCCTCTCGCATGAGGATCATGAAAAACCGCAATACTAAAAGTTACATCCGAAGTTAAACACATGCGTGTATGTATAATACGCTTAAAATAAGTCTAGTTAATTGAAAGGTTGAGAAGAATGTTATGAAACCCAAGTTGAAAATGCCCGATATCCTTTCACTTGTTGCTTCACCAAAAATGAAAAACATTAATCAGTATTTTAATGACAACAAACGGGAGGTATATTAGGAAAGTTAAATGTAGAATAGCTTAAGAAAAGGCAGCGTTTCACAAGATGAACAATATTCTTTTAATTTTATCTTTGACACATCCAGGTGAGGAAAAGAGTTCTTAAGAGATTTATAGAGCCAATTCTGGAGTAAGGAAGCGTATTATGGTCAATTAGCAGAAAAGTTAATAAGTAAGTGGAACCGAAAGATGTGGTTTATAGGAGAATAATGAGAACACATAGGAAGGAGAGAAAGAGCAATGAAGATATCTTGAAGAAGTCAGCTCACAGTTAAAACGGGTTATTAGCATCAGAAATCATTCCACATTCTTTGGGCTTGTCCTGAGAACAGGAAAGCTGGAATATGTGGTCACAAAGGGAAAGGTATAGTGGTAGAGAGGTCTATTTGACACAGGACTGAGCACGGACATGATCACCATCGCCACACGGCTATCAATAGACGAAGAGAAGAATGTTATGAAACCCAAGTTGACAATTTCCAATATCCCATCACTTGTAGTTTTATCAAATACGAAACATGAACAAGTATTTTAGTGTCCCGGCGTCTTACTGTAAACATTTTCTCCCACTAAAGTCAACGTGTAAATTAACCAGGAGACCGACACTGTAATAGGTCTATAGAAACGAAACTTTCTGACAAACGAGAGAGTCGGTTGCTAAAAAATAAACATTGAGAGCTCCGATTGCAAGGTTGGTCGCCCATGACTGCAAACGTCTAGCCGAAAAACAACAATTAGGACAGTTCTCTTTCACATCTACCCCAAGCACCGCAGACAGCAAACAGCCCGACGACCGGTGCACAACATGAGCTGACATTTACATTTATAAAGAACGGGTAGGTCACAGTTGAAATGGTTGTAAATGAGTTTTCTGCCAAATGAGCTATTTCAGATCAGTATTATGCATGACGTGAAGCGAATTTTGACGTGAGGATATATTTATGTGCAATGGAAGCAACATTACTACGTTGGAGGCGGCCTCGGGAGTATAGGAGCATCAATAAAATTATATTTTTGTAATTTGAAACTACAACAATTAAAAACTTCTGGCTTGGAACAGATGGAAGATAAATATCAATAATACTGTGAGAATGTATATCATGTCTTCTTCTGATCAGCTTCCTCCATTTACCTCTGCCAAGTATGGGTTGCGGGGGGGGGGGGGGGGGGGGGTAAAGATCTATTATGCACCCTTTATAATGCTCTTTGTAAGTTGGTATTCATTTCTGTAATTGTGTTCCTGATGCCATGACTACATCATTTACTTGGTGTATCCATTTCTCTGTACCCATTATATTTCTTCACTGTGGTTCTTTGTGTCAAATGGTACTAGGGCTTTCTTGTGAGGTGGCCAAACTATCTATCTGTTGTTCTATAATGAAGTTCATAACTGGTTTCAGCCCAGTCGTCTTCTGGTTTCCTCATTTCTATATAATTCTTTCTCTCACAGTTACCCCCGCAGTTCTTCTAAGGCAGCTCATCTCTGTTGTTAAGATTTTGCGCTAATTAGTTGTAGTAAGCAGCCATGCTTAACACTGGTAGCATAATATCGGCCAAAACATAGTTCTAAGTATTAAAGCAAATCTCATAAGAAATTTTTTTTTTTACTTATGTGTTTCTATCGCAACATCTATCGCATTGTAAAGTCATTCTATGCGACAGATGTTGCGATAATTGTCCCAGTACCTCATTTGCCATTTTACACTGTGTGCTGATTTCTCTGTCCATACCCCCATCTGAAGTGAAAATTGGCCCTGGATATTTAAATCCGCTGGTGTCTTTTATGTATTTTATGCAGGTGTGAAACTATTACATTTAACAAAACAACTGATTTCTTTGGTTTTTTTTTTAAAAATTATTGCTCGCTGGACTTTAGGCGGTCTGGTGTGCCTTGCCAGTCGAGAAGACCTGATAATTCCGGGCCACATCGATTGTCTAGCGTGTGCCACGTGGTTTAGTGGTTACACACCCGCGTCACAAACCAGTGATCCGGGTTTAATTCCGGGTCCAGTCAAGGATATGCACTACTGACGAGCTCAAACGAGAGCGAAACTCGAGTCTAGTGCTTCAAAATTGACGTGGACAAGGCCTTAGGTTCGTGCCGGAATACGATCAGCGTTGCCAGTAGTGGGTTGTGCTCAATATTTAAATTTCAAATTCCGGACACAAATCAAAATAAATCAAAGTATTTCAGTTTCTATGACATGATACTGTTTACAAGCCAGTTCTTTTCTTTCTCCAGGTCTTGAAGAATTTCAGTATCTTCTTTTCACTGGTTCACGATACTCTAAGACATTTTCTGTAACATTTGAGCTCAAAAGTCCCAATTTTCATCTTTAATGGCAAATTACCGTACTACAAATGTCAAGACGATCACACACATCTAATACATGTTGGGATTGATTGCAACGTCCTTTCATGAACGTACAACTAACTTTCAACACAAAAGACAGAAAGACAAGAGTGTCGGTTTGACAGGATAACAGGCAGCTGTGAAAGCACTCGAGGCCTGTTGAAGGACTGATATCCTGCTCACGGATGATGCAGGTGTCGGGAAGCGCTGACGGCGTAAACAATCGTAACTACATCACATAAACATCTCACCTGCCGGAGTTCAGGCTATCGAGGGTAATGAGACCTGAAGTGTGACTCCAGGTCGTATCTAGCCATACATTGTTGCGACTTTAAGGTGACCATGAAATCTGAACAGGTCGCACAATAGAAACATTGTGTAGGATACAAACGGGTGTTTCCGTGAAAGTCGTTATCAGTGAAAAGGAAATAGCATTCGCATGCTCTCACGTATGTTCTCATGTACCTACTGTCCTGACTGCTGCCTGCGTAGAGTTTAGTTGAGCTAAGAAACTACATCATTGCACTCAGGGCATTCCCACACGTGCTCAGTCCCCTTGTTGAACAGTCAGCAAAGAGTGATACTGCTAATAGTTTCAGCTGCCATCTGCTTGATTGTTGTCCTGGTCTTCCCTATCTGTTTTGAGATTTATCCAGAACCCCGCTGATCCATCCTCCATATCATTCACTCCTACATACGGGTTTTCAGTCTGTTCCACCGCTTTCTCCACCTGGTCTCAAAGACGCCCGACCACCTTTTCCTTGTCCATAGGTAATTTACCACCGAGAGGTGCATTCCCTGCCAGCTTACCATATGTTCATTCCACCGCACTCCCAGTACGACACGGGCAGAAAATCCATACAATTCTCACAATCCATGATCTCTGAAGCGAGCAAGCCATTCTACACGAAACATTAATTTTTCTCCCTTACTAAGCATAGTCAGTGAGTCCGTAATTAATACAATGTGTGTGGTTGCAACGGTCTCCTCAAACCATCGGGATTCTGCTGTTGCTGCTTCCACCTCCAATCTCATGCTGGAGGTCGTGATCTCATATGTCAGACTCTCCTTTCTTTCAAGCATCGTCCATTAGCCTTTGCAATGAAACCTCAGCCGCTACATCTGTTTCTCACCACTGACCCATCGTTGTAGATCACTATGTCACCTTGATGCGTGTTGCCATGAATCAGTTGTTGCACCTCAAACTCTGTGCGGAACCGCTGCCCAGTCTCTGCACTCACAACCCAGCGTTACTATTACCCTGTGCCAGTCTCATATGTAGTTCGGTATTTTACCCACTCTTTTCTTTCACGATTGATATTCTCTATTTCACAAACCTACCTGCCTACCTGCCCACCCACCTGTCTACCTACCTGCAGATCTGTTGAAAGTGAAGCAATCGACAATGTTGTTTTCTTCCAGGCGACATTAGGCCTGTCTACCTTTACACACACGTGCATTCTTGCAGGACATACAACTGCACGCTGTGCATACATCCACTCAAGCTTCCTTTCATACATAGGGACACACACACACACACACACACACACACACACACACACACACACACATACACACGTACAAATACACTCACAAACACAAACAAGCACGCACATATGGACGAGGACAGTTGTACGCACGCACAGTCGCATCCATGTATACCGCGATACATGTATACTTGCACGTACATACTTGTACACACATATGTGTAGACATATATACATACGCACTCTCTTGCATATAAGCACACTATACGACAGCACACTTGCATACATTCTTACCCTAAAACTTACATTCTTTTAAAAGAGTAAACCAAAATAAAAAAGAAACAAATGACCTTTTCCACACTTTAATGCATATTGAGCTGAGGTGAGTTGAGTTGAGTTGAGCTAATATCTGACATCACTGTACTCAGAACATTCTCATATGCGCTCCTTCCCCTCGTTCAACAGCCAGTGAAGAAACACACTACTGATCGACACATTGAGTATATGGTGCCAAGCCGCATATGTCCGTAAACAAACCGGCACTCGACGGCTGGTATGGTCAGTATCACTCCGCATATACTTGCCAGAACATTTCTTTATAGCCATTTTAGACTTGATCCACATGGGTCAACCAGATAAACTCTAACAGGAATTCGGACACATGACCACGTGACAAGCAAGAGTGCTAGACACTGCTACAACGCAGCTCTCGACATTCTCGACAAATCCACAAGTATTGACTGGCACTCACAGAAGTAGAAGGAAGTTGAGATTTGAGGACACACCAGACAATATAAACATTGGAAGTTGTAGTTACCCTGCGAGATTCGAACCTGCCACCTTATAAATGACACCAGGGCCTCGCTGCAGGAACAAATGCACTCGACTCATGACCAACTAAACACCCCTAAAATCGATGTCGTCGTTAGCCAGATCTATCATGCTCCTGAACCCACAACCATGGAATGCGGACAGAACTCATATTTTACCATCGAAACAGCACCATAGATCTTAGAATAGTACATTCATATGAAGGTACAACATGTGTTTCAGGTAGGTCCACTTGTAGTATCGTAATGAGGGCGTCATTTACATTTCCAGCCCGACTAGGGCACAATGCGTTCAACTCAAAGACAATCTCACTGAATAAATAATCCAGGTTGAAAATTAAGAGGCGCGAACTGGGGATCCGGCTTCTGTATCGAAGGGCTAGCGACGGCGATTTGTAATCCCGCGTACTGTGTTCCAATCACAGATGCGGGTGATTTGGAAGCAGACCGCACAGCGCTGCTTCTGATACAACGGTATGAGTTTATGTCGTTCAGAAAGCAATAGCAAACTACTGAACGTATTCTTCCCAAAACATCACAAACAGCCCCCCCAAAACATGCTGGGGTTGACTGCGACGTCTCGTAGAGAATGTGCAACTAACTTTTTAACTGAGAATCGAATATACATAGATAAACTGACAGATACGATGTGTTTGTGTGTGATAAAGATAAGTGGATAGATACAATCGTAACTTGAAAGACAGAGAAAATGAACTGAAGGAGGGAATACAGAGAAGGAGACGGAAGAGTGAGAGAAATCTGCTACAGGAAAGTGAAGCAATCAACAATGTTGTTTTCGTTTAGACTACAGTAGTCATCACCAAGTGCCATGCCACCTGCCGCATGCGTTCATGTATCTCTAAATCTCGCGGTCCCTCCTGCTATGCACCAGTTTTATTGGCGGTTTTCAAAACAAGGTATTCGCTTAGTGAATTTACACAGAGAAGCCACACACTATTTTTTTTTTTAATGTTGCATACCCTTTGCAGGACGTTGCAGTCAACACCAGCATTTTTCAGCTGCTTTTAATGTACTAGAAAAATTTTACGATCAGTATTTTTCCATTGCTTTCTGAACGACCGGCTCCCATACCAGCACGTTATAACACAACGCGACACGGTCTGCTGCACAAATCGGTCGCGGCTGCGTTTCGAACGCCTGGTAAGCGGCTCACGTACCGCGTTCGCAAGCTTTGGCCACGAAGATCGACTACATGTTGCACTCACTATATGTTGCACTATTAATTGCCTGGCATATTGCGCTGTATCTCGTCAGGTGCAGACTGCAGAGGATGATATTTCAACATTATTGTTATACTCTAGTGCCCAGTAATGAATGTGTATCATTCATTAGTGACGGTCTATCTGTCTAATTGTCTGTCTGCTAGGTAGAAAGATAGATTAGTGGGTTGAAAGATAGATTAGTAGGTAGACATAAAGATTAGTAGGTTGAAAGATAGATTAGTGGGTTGAAAGATAGATTAGTAGCTTGAAAGATAGATTACTGGGTTGGATATAGTCCGACAGGTTGATAGGTTGATTGGTAGGTTAAAAAACAGATTAGTAGGTTGAGATATAGTTTAGAAGGTTAGTAGACTTATAGGCCGATTGGATCGTTAGCATATATGTCTGTCTGTCTGTCTGTCCGTCCGTCTGTCCGTCCGTCCGTCCGTTTGTCCGTCCGTCGGTCGGTCGGTCGGTCTGGCGGACGGTCGGTCGAGCGGGCGGGAGGGCAGTGTGCCTTCTTTCCTGTCCTCCTGTCTGCTTCTCTATCCATTATCTACCTAGTTATCCATCCATCTTTCCATCTGGTTATCTGTCCAACTAGCTATCTAGTTATCTATCCATCTAGCTATCTATCCTTCCCTCCACCTGCCTTCTACGTACTTTAGTATTAACCAGACTCGTAATCCGACAGAGGCAAATTAAAGGAAGCATTAGCTCCTTGTCTAAACGCCCAAGCTTCCCTCGATTACCAAATGATCAACTTCGGAACAAAGGGTCAGGTTCTCCACTCCTGGTCCCACTTTGTTCCCACCTTGTTCCCACCTTGTTCCCACTTTGTTCCACCTTCTCGTGCATACCCTGAAACTCAGCTTGAAATTAGATTTTTTAAAAAACAATCCGCATGAATTTGCATGTCCGCTATTCATTCAGCGTAATTTTTAACCTGCCCTATCAGCTCCCACACATAAACACGCCAGGTGACTGGTAATTTCTAGCGCTCGTCACAATTCGAACCTGAAAGATCCACACATATCCAAAATAACACACAACAAACGCCTTCAAGATGATAGAAAGCTCCGCACACAAATGACAGCCTGTCGACATTCTATTTCTCAGAATGTTATTGAACGAAACCCGAAACTGTAATAGTACTTAGTGAAGAAATATTCCTGTCTGTTCTGATTTATCTCCACCTTGTGAGAAAACAAGGGGAAAATGCCATCAGGGAAATTTTCCTAACCGTATGAATTTCCCGTGAACAAGATTTCTGCAAGATAATATGAATGATTGCTGCTTCCTCTGCATGTCTGAAGATCCACTGATGGATGGCCTGACTTCTTTGAAGAGCAGTTTCCAACGTATTTCTTGATTTGATGCTTGTTCTATAGGTCGTGCAGCCGTGATATCCGAGACAGTAATTAGGAAAACGGGAAGCTGTCATGGTAAAATGAAACTGACAGTTGGCATAATGACATATCATATTGTACGTACTAATGACATGGTGTCAGTTCGTTTGGTTAGGAACCAGAAAGAAAGTTAACTATGTGCATATTGCATGTCATTTGAAGGACTGATAGGAAGTGTGTGCGTGTGTATTTGTGTACGTACATGCACACATGGTCGTTCGGCGGGCAAGATTGACCGTGCTGGTACGTGAAATATAAAAGTTATAAAAGATAATCAACGGTTATTGACAGAAAGAGACTGCATTTTAAAGCAATTTTTAACGTCTAAATTCGTGGAAAATAATTATCTTTCCTTAACACGCAAATCTTATGTAAAACATTACACGACACAGTAAGTTAATTATTTTGTTTTCTGGCTTATTTGTTTGGGCTAAGGATGTGACAAGGAGCTGTAAGAGGGAAGGAGAAAAGTTGTTCGATAAGAGATACTATAATGTTAGACTATCTGGTTAGTAGGTTGAAAGATAGATTGGTAGACAGAAAGATAGATTAGTTGGTTGGAATATAAGTAGTAGGTTGCAAGAACGAACGAACGAACGACAATCTTTATTTTCAAAGGGTTAAGAACTGGGCACGCAGGCCCGTCTGACATTCTGCCCTTTATGAAAGATAGATTAGTGGGTTGAACGATAGCTTAGTGGGTTGAAATAGAAATTAGTGGGTTTAAAGATAAATTAGTTGGTTGAAAAACTGAATTACTGGGTTGAAAAATGAATTAGTGGGTTGAAAGATGGATTAGTGGATTGAAAGACGGATTAGAGGTTGACAAATGGATTAGGGGATTGAATGATATGTTAGTGGGTTGGAAGATAAATTAGTGTGTTAAAAGATAGAATAGTGGGTTGCAAGATAGATTAGTGGTTTGCAAGATGGATTAGTGGGTTAAAAAATGAATTAATGGGTTGAAAGATGGATTAGTTGGTTGAAAGATGGATTAATGGGTTGAAAGATGGATTAGTGAATTGATAGACAGATTATAAGTTTGTTAGACAGATTGATAGATTGATAGACATATTAGTAGGTTGATAGACATATTAGTACTTAGAAAGATAGATCAGTAAGCTGAGCTGTTGAGTTGAGCTAAGAATTGGCATAACTGCACTCAGTACATTCCCAAACGCGCGCCATCCCCTCGTTCAACAGCCAGCGAAGAGTCACACCACTAATCGTTCCCACCGCTATCTGATTAAAAGTTCTCCTGGTCTTCCCTTCTTCTTCGTGTTCCTCCTCCCCCCCCCCCCCCCCTCTCCTCTACCTCTTCTTATTCGCTTCAATTGTCTCCCCACTTGTTGTTGTCAAAGGTGTCCGAGCACAAAGCACGCACTCCTTTGCTTCGGCGATAATTCTTTTTTATTTTCAGTAGGATGAAAGATAGATTAGTGGTTTCGCTGATTGACTGGTATGTTGATATATAGATTGACAGCTTGGTAGATAGATTGGAAGGTTAAAAGATAGATTAGTGTGTTAAATATGCATTAGTGGGTTGGATACAGACTGATAGGTTGATAGATTGATTAGTAGATTGCTATATTGATTGGTAGGTTGGTAGATAAATCAGGAAGGAAGATATCTAATGAACAAGTTTATTGTCGGTGGACTTGTTTCTACTCGGTGTCTGGATGGATAGGTCACGTATTAGTTGATGATATAATCAGTAAACAAATACTATTATGCAGGTATTTAAGTATGTAGTGTAGTAGCTTTGTCACCAGCTTAGTTGCTATAGCTGTGCAGCATGTATACATCTTCTTAATTGCGATCAACTCCGGACCTCACACGTGGAGAATGACGACTGTGACAAGATACGTCAGAGTGATTTATCTACAGGATAAGATGTTGTTCTCTACCTAGCGCCACTGAGTTCAGACTGGTAAGAACAGACGTAGAACAAATACAACAGCAACAGGGACAATCTAGAATGACTGGATTGCTACAACAAGCGTCGGGATATCTACCGCTCGCAACTGCAGTCTGTGCAAACAATAGCGTCTGGTGAATTACATGGGACACAGCGACGATTACCTAATGATAGTTTGTATGAGTATTGCTCTCACGATTTCTCTGTTATCTGACTGGGTGTTTCATCCGCCTAGTTTGTTCACATTTTCCCTCAATTCTGGTGGCAGTGGATAGGAATCCGCATTGGCATTTGTTTTGTTACAGAATATCTAGCCAGTAATATAGCGGGCGTGAAAATATCTAGTGTTTCATCTCTTGACGTACCGTGTTTACTTTCAGTTTCCAAAGGTGATGGTTTCATTTTTAAGACCAAGGATCTGTTATAATTCCTGCTTTTGTGTTCAGTTGTTTTCTTCTTGTTCTGTTTTCTACATTTTAAAAGACTACAGGTAGGCAGACAGCCAGATATAGACAGAAGTGTAAATTGAGATACATAACACACGGAAATATAAGTTGTTGCAATTTGTGGCAGCAAAATAAAATATATTAAACTTAGCACCACGGTTAGAGGCTTCATTTCTAACGTTACAGCGGTACTACTGTAGGGATCAGACACAGTAAGAACTACTACAATGATTACTAATACAAATTAATATACTACTAGCATTCACTAATTGGTACCTTTTACAAAATGCATTCCTTCATCCAATGGCATGTCCTTTGCACAACCTCGTTCCTAGAACAATCTGCCTGAGAACTTCTCGGTCATAAGCAAGATGTCCCGTGTCCGATACACCCATCTGGAGATCATCTGCCTCATGCTGGACCCATCTTCTCTTTGGCCTTCCTGAAGAGCAATAAATATTCGTCTGTTAATTTCCTTCACTATGTCACCAATGTTAGTAATTAATAACCCAGAATATTCGAAATTTTTCCCACCTCCAATTTGTCCTCATTAACATATATTTCTGTCTCTATTAGTTTTATCTGTGTGCATTATCTTTGTTTTTGCTATGTCCAGATATAAGTTGTAATTTTCACTATTCTTTATGGTTGAGGTTATCAGGTTTTCTATACCATTATGTGATGTGCATAGTAATACATTTGCAAAATAGAAGGATTTAAAAAGATATTTTAGAATCACCAATGTGGAGCTCGTGGAGAGAACTAAACACAATCTGGTAAATCAGCAGATGAGGAGAAGACGCTGATGCTGCATAGGGAATACGTTGAGATACCATGATAATAATATAATTTAAGAAAATAAAACAGGGACAAGAGAATTAGAGACTTAAATAAATAATACGGGAGAACGTAGAGGGGTGGACATGAGAGAGCTCAGTAGAAGACGGCTTGGGGTGAGTTGGTTGAGGACCTATACTCCGATAGGAAATAAGGAACGAAAGACAGAGACAAAGAATAAGAAAGAGAAGATAAAAATGAGAAGAAGTTGTTAGGAAATATTTGAGGCAATTGATAAAGCAAGAGACAGTTTGATAGCGACATCCAGAAGTAGAGGAAAGAAGTAAGATTAGAGGACTCACGAAAACATGTAACCATTTAAAAGTATAATAACCACAATTGGATTCGAATGTGCACGGTAGTGTCGTCATTTGGAGGCGAAAGGTTCGAATACTGGTTTGATCACATTAGCTTCCAAGTGTTATTATTATTAGTGCGTCCTGTAAATTTCTGCTTATTTTCTATACTTCTATAGGCGTGAGATTGCTAAACATGGCTTAGGTGTAGACAGTCACAATTGTTTGGTCACGTTAATGAGAAGAAATAAATTGGAAAACTTGGTAAAAACTGACAAGATTGAGGGGAAAAGAAACATGGGGAAAGCATAGAAGTAAATACCTGGATGGCATGGGGATATGGTATCGGTCGAGTCAAGAACACATAGCTGATTCACGACTCTGGTGATCGTGTGAGATGGCGAAACATGACTGCTCACGCTTATCGGCACGACACATGATGATGATGATGATGAGGATGATGAGTGTGAATATATTCTTTTGAATTTATTTTACACAGACAGACAGACAGACAGACAGACAGACAGACAGACAGACAGACAGACATATATATATATATATATATATATATATATATATATATATATATATATATATATATATATATATATATATATATATTGTCAGCCTAACATGGGGGCTATGCAGCAACATCGTTTTTCGCACCCGGCGGACAAGAATTGTCGGCTGGCAAATTGTTACCTGACACGCGAAACCAGCGGTCAGGCTGACGACAAGACGCACGCAGGCCACGTGACGCCACTAGAGGCGGTCAGCAAGTTGCGCGCTGGAGGGCCCGACGAGCTGGGACCTGAGACGGGAACGGGGTGCGATGAAAGAAAGGGCGTTTGTGTGGATCTCTGTGGTTGAAAGCCGAACGACTGTCATCTTGAGCGTCAGACTTGTGAGCTGTTTTGGTGGTTGTGAGCTTTGCGTGAGTTATATATTGTATATTTTTGAATTATCGTTCTGTATTTTAATATGGCAAAAAAATCCATAGAACTTGTGTCGTTGAGTCTTACGTCGAATCACGTTATACTTTTACTGTCTCACACGTGTTAGCAAAGCGACCCAAATTTATAAGATCCTGACATGTGTGGACGTGGGTTGCTCGTCCTTGTTTAAGAACCTAATATATGTAGAGTGTGTTGCTCGTCTTTGTTTAAAACCATACGTCTTTTAACGATTTAAAACTATAATTCTTGAACTTGTAAAATTTGTCAAGGTTATAGTTATGTAAATGTGATCGTAAAGTCTCATTGTGATCCATTACTACATTGTTTAAATATGTGTAAAACCATTAGTAAATGTACAGTACTATTGTTTGATCCTGTAAGCGTGTAAAAAAAATTTGTGATTTGTGAAACCGTCACCGTTTTACCTTGCCCACATTGTGATTTTGTCGCCATTTTGACCTTGTCGCCATCTTGTAAACTTGATGTCTATGTCCATTCTGAATGTCATCTTGATGTAAAGTGATGTGTCATCAATGTTATTGAGTGTTCAATACAGATAGATTGTCTTTGGGGCATTGAGTTTGTGGAACGCAAAGAGTTTTGGAAAGAGTGAACTTCTGTTGAGAAAAACACTGTTGACGGACAAAATTACGACATACAAATTATACTCGACGCCATCCAAACCTAAATCAACACTTAGTGACTTGCAGGCACCCCAACAAATAGACGCTAACTTAATTTTTTTCCAAAACAAAGCAGGGTTTTTTTTCCCTACCATCCATAACCTTTGGGGTAGAGGTCATTAGGGGTTTCCCAAGTACGACCCTACAGTTTTTGCCAGTTTTTCCAACCATTCCCTTTACCCTATCCAGGGCACTTGAGTATATTTTTCTTTACTTTAACTTTACGTACATCAGTGGGCACGCATCGTATAGTAAAATCAAGTGTAAATTGTTTTCTACTAACCATTTTATAACATATTTTGTGTAGTTGATTGTCATTGACGTATTTTCTCCATCATTCGTCATTGTTTGATTTCATCGATATGGGTATTAAATTGCAATCTTACAGGTGATGAATTAACAAAATGGAGTGAGAACAAATACGCTGAATATTTTCCCGGTACAAGAGAAAAACAAAAAACGCGAAGAAAGAGCAGCTGAAAGAGCCTTGAAAAAAGGCAGAGATTTAAAAGCTGCCAAGCAAATAGAGGCAGGGAAAAAGCTCTAAAACAAGCAGAGATTGAAACAGCATTAAAGCAAAAAGGCTTGGGGGAAAAAGACCAAATGGGGAAAATTTTTAAGGGGAAAAAATAAGCAAGGAAAAATCCCAAAAACAAAAAAACCTTTTTAAAGAGTTTTAA
>JACEFZ010001651.1:7500-69095 GCA_014155875.1 Cepaea nemoralis | reverse complement strand
TGAAAGTCTTCCAGTCAGGCGACGATCAAAGGTGACTCCTAGATAGTTTGGATTTTCTTCATGGCGCAATATTTTTCCATTCAATACCAGCTTAGGTTGCTGAGTTTTATTTGAGAGGGAGAACACTGTGTATGTTGTTTTCTCCTCACTTATCTTCACTAGCCATGATTTTGACCAGTCCTCTAGCGCTAATAAGGCTTGCTGTATTCTGCTGTTAGCTGTGCTAATATATTCTTCAGATGTCCATATGGCTAGGTCATCTGCAAAGGATGATGTGTGTACTCTGGCTGGAAAATTTTCCGTGATGTCGTTTATATATGCTAGGAATAATGTTGGTGAAAGAACTCCTCCTTGGGGGACACCTTGCTCCAACAGCATCATTTTGCTTGTTTGTCCTTGTACTTTTGTCCTGGCAGTTCTGTTCTCAAGGTAGTGGCTGATCCATTTATACATTTTTCCACAAACATGCATTTTTGCAGTTTTACTTTCAGTCCTTCCTTCCATACTTTATCAAATGCTTTTTCTAAATCTATCCAGACTGCTAGTGTGTGCTTTTTCTCTTGGAAGGCATCCTCTATTTCCTGAGCTATATAGGTTATTTGATCTTCAGTGGATCTGTACTTTCTGAATCCTGCTTGGTGTGGTGTTAAGAGTTTGTTTTCTTCCAGATGCCATGTTAGCCTGCCATTGATAATGCGTTCCATTAATTTTCCTACACAGCTAAGTAGACTGATAGGTCGATAGCCATTTGGTTCTTCCAGGTCTTTTCCTTTCTTTGGGACTGGTATTAGTATAGCTTCCTTCCATGCCTGTGGGACTATTCCTCTCTTCCAGCTGTAATTTAGGACTGCTAGTAGCTTCTTTTTTGCCTTGGTGCCTAGTCCTATTAGCATTTCATTTGTGATTCCATCCTTTCCTGGTGATTTCTTCTTATTTAGGGTATTCATTGCCTGTTCCATTTCTTCCATTGTTAGATTTGCCATCATATATTCTGCTGCTATCTCTGTATTACTATGATGTATCTGTTTGTCTTTGATTGCTTTCTTCTGTTCGGTTGTAATATCAATGTGGTTTGCACTGGCATAGTGTTCCATTAGTGCATTTGCAGCCTTTTTTCCTGTAAGCGAGGCATTTCCTTGTTTAATTGTTATTTGTTTGTTTCTAGGTCCTTCATTATTCAAGGCTTTCACTAGTTTCCATAGTTTGTTTCCATCCCTATCAAAATTCAGGTTTTCTGTTTTTTCCCTCCAACAATCTCTTGTTTGATTTACTGTTCTTTTATATTTTGCTGAGAAGGTTTGAGAGAGATGTTCGCTTAAGTTGTTTGTTCTCTCTCTGCTGTCTTCCTGGCATCTTCAACTTTGTCCTCCAAAATTTGTAGTTCTTCAGTCCAGTACGGTTTGTAATTTTTCCTCGCTCCTCTTGGAATAGACTCAGTGGCCGCCTGTATTATTGCTCTGTTTAGACTTTCCACCATTTGCTTCATGTTGCCATATCATGTATTTATGTTTTCACAGTATTTGTTAGTATGGCAAATCTGTCCCAATCTGCTTGTTTGTAATTCCAGCGGGGCAAAGGCTTTTGCTCCTGTGGAACATACTCCATATTCATTACAAGCTTGATTGGTCTGTGGTCACTACCTGCTAATTGGTCAAGCACATGGCAATCGATTTTGTGGAGGATGTCTCCTGTGCAGAAAGCTAAGTCTGGAGTAGAAGTGGTAAACCATCTTCTGGAGTAGAAACTCGGTGTGTCATCCGCTTTGTTGAGTAGATGGAGATTTGAGTCTATTTCCCAGTCCTCCACTTCATCTCCTCTTTTGTCAGTATCTGGGTACCCCCATCTTTCTGAACGACTATTAAAGTCTCCGACAATAATGCAGTTTGTGTCACTTATTTTCATGTTTGAGAGTGTAAGGTCCTTATCTGCTGGGCTATACAGATTGTAAATTCTTATTTTCACGTCCTTTATCATTATATCAACACCTATAATTTCCATTTGGATGTCAGAGATCACAGATACTTCTGTCAGCAACCGATGTTACAGGCATTCTAGGATACTTCTCTCGCACCACACAAAAGACTTGCGAGTCGTACGAGAGGTTACACATTTTATTGCCACTGGCTCTTTACATCACATCAATGTACAACAAACAGTCGCTAACAAATCACACAAGAATAAATGCACAGAACTTCCTATCACTAGTCGTTTCCTAACCCTATCGCTAATCTAACTACTCGGCTAACGAAACAAGCATCGCTAAGCAATGTTATCACTCTGAAGTCTGTGTCCCGTCTGATTCTACTCCGCGTACTGTTTACACAGTACGCGGAAGGACTCGGGGCGCACTACGGCTTTTGCGTGCGGCCTCATTCAGCACGCTTGAGTAGTGGCCTCTCTTGAGCTACACTCTAGTTTCACGTTGCCGTGATCATGCCGTGACCAGAGTGCTAACTCTCTGGTTGACACCTCCGTGTCTCATGAGAGAACTATTTACTAGTTCCCCTTCCTATCACCTACCCTGCCCTCATGTAGGGGCACTGGGTTACCTCTAATCTACTTGAGGTAGACCACTCATTCAGGGTGGTCTTCCTCCTCTATACTTGAGTCTTTGACACTCACCCTCCCCTCCTGTGTTGCGTTACAAACTTTGACTCATGGTTGTGACGCAAGAGGTTTCTAAAAATTAGTGTATCTAATTTTTGTCAAAGACTCCTGATAACTTGGTTCTGGGTATCCCAATAGACTTCTACTGACTATAGTCACAGTGTAGTATCACTTTACTTGGCTACTGCTGATCGTCACACACTTGTCAGGTTGGCGTGAGCCCTCTTCTCAATCGCAATATTATATAAATAGAGGTTTTTCTGAACCGGACCGTTGTCTTATAAGACCTGCCCTCAAATAGTAAATTAACTCACTACTCATACAAAGTTGACTTTCTTAGGGTCAACACATGAATTGCTCCATGTCCCCCATATAATATTAAACAACCCTTGCACAAGCTGAGTGCGACAGGCTTTACCTATCTCGCTTCCGCGTGTAAAGTTCTCTTTCACTGTTAAGTTAGTGTTTCGTTGTCTATTGTGTCCCCTGACCCGAAGTTATATCCCTTTGTTCTAAAAAATGTATGTGCTTTACATGTATGTTTTCTGGTTGTTTGCGTGTTTGCATCTACCTAATAATCTAATTTAACTTCTAACATGTGTGTCTGTCTATAAATATGTATGCAAGTTAGTTTTCAAGTGCCATAATTCGGTTAAATGTGGCCACAAACAAGTGTATAACACTAATTCGTGACTACGTTTCCATCATATGAGACTTAAAATACTCTATCTAAGGTTTACTCTAAACTACACACAAAACATTTAAGACAGCACATTACAACATTGAAAACAAACGCCCGACGCAGACAAATAAAAAAAGTCGCGCTGAGCGGCAGAAAAAAATCCGCTGGCTGCCTTCACTCTCCATTGTATATTTACCATTTTCTCGCACTTTCACACTTCTGTCACACATCTTTCATTCTCACAATTATTTAAAAACCTTGAAGTGACACTGTACAAGTTTAGCTCAGTTTGAAACGAGGTGAGCTTCATGACTGTGCGTAAGTTACTGCACGAGTCATGTATTTACAAAATATTTAAATGGATGAAATAGGGTTGATAGACTGTACCCTGATATTATTAAACACTATATTCTATATAAATACTAATACTAATTCTCTACTTATCTATATTCTATTTTGTTGTATGAAACGTAATCTAATTTAAGGGAAGTAATCTAACTATCTAAAAACATGAAAATGATGTGAGATGAGTTATGTATCTTTATGAAATGGGTAATGTAAAATGTAACAAAAATTCTAAATAATGTTGTTAATGTTTAAATGAAAAAAATATAATGGATATTTTTAAACTACATGATCTAAATGATGTATGTTCATAAGTATAATCTTTTTATCCTATAAAATATAACCTAATTTTAGTTCTAAATGATGAAGTTGTTAAAGTGTTCATAAAGATGGAATGAAATAAAATGAAATTAAATGAATAAATGGTGTTGTTCCTATATTAAGCTTATTCTACTAATCTTTAATTCGATGTTATTCAGTTTAAAGTACTATTCTAATATATTATTATGCTAAGTAAGTGGGTAAATTAATGATTTATCTAAACTACAAAAAAAAAATCTATTCTATTTGCTAAATCTAATCTAACTCTATATTAAAGTAACTAATCTAACTATAATTTACCACTATCTTAAAACCATTATATTACATATCACAATAAGTATATATACATGATGTCTATTTACCTCAGGTTAGTGGTTGCCATAACGTACAGAAATTGCTTTCGTTGGCATAGTTTATATATACACACTTATCCTGGGTATGCTATCTACACTACACAGTCATACTTGTGTCCTATGGGTATTCTTACACTCGTTGAGTCCGCTGGTGTCGTAGACAAGTATCTTCGTGTCTGTTATTTCACAATGTTCCGACACTGTTCTGATATGAGTAACACAGGTGATTCACCGGAGCACAAATTGAGCCTAGTAAGTAACGAGCTGTCTATGTACACACGGTGATTTCCTTGTTCTTGATGCCCAGTTGTCATTCTGCTGTCTACGGACACCTGGTAGTTCACTGTTCTTAGCACACAGTTCTGATCCTGATGTCTATGTCCACAATAGTATATTCTACACAGGATACGTTAAGTGTATAGTAAATGAACCTTTCTTAAACTACCTATTCGGGTGGAATATCAGGTATTTCTACCTCAGATGGTCGACTAAGGGTATCAGCAAGGATGTTGTCCCTACCCTTAATATGCTCTATACTAAAAGTATAATTCTGTAATATTAACGACCACCTGTAGATGCGGTCATTCCGATGTACCCCACTTTGTATGACCGTGATCGGGGAGTTGTCAGTCTGGACTACAAAGTGATTACCCGCCAGGAATCGATGCAACTTCCTCACCGAATAGATGACGCTAAGGGCTTCCAACTCTGATATGGAATATCTGGACTCAGCCGGTGTGATCTTGCGGCTCACGTAGCAAATCGGATGGAAGATGCCATCATAAAATTGGCCCAGTACTGCAGCGATGGAAATCCTGCTGGCATCTGTCCTAAGATAATAAACGAGCCTAGGATTAGGCAAGCGGAGGATTGGTACATTACTAAATAGGATTTTCAATTTTGACAATGCAGAAATTAATAATGCATCTTTGACATCTAATTTTACTGATGCTTTTAAAACATTTGAAAACACACTTGTAATTTCAGCTAAGTTCGGTATGAACTTGCTATAATAATTTACTAAACCCAAAAGGCTCCTGACCTGCTTCTTTGTTGTAGGCATGGTCAGGTTCATAATTTTGGTAATAATTTTGTTGTCAGTTGTCAGTTGTCCTTGTGAAATGACATGACCCAAAAAATCAATTTCTTGTAGGCCCAATTCGACTTTGCTCGGTTTGACAGTGAGACCGAAGAGTCACAACCTATCGAAGACATGTCTTAGTTTCAGTAAGTGTGTTGTCCAGTCCTCTGTATGGATACAAATATCATCTATATAGGTCACCGTATTCGTCACTCCATGTAGCAAATCTCTAGTTAAGCGCACAAAAGTGGCAGGAGCATTACGAAGTCCGAAAGGAAGAAATCGCCACTCGTAAAGACCTAGAGGTGTTGAAAATGCAGTAAGATGGATAGATTGAGTCTGCATAGGGACCTGCCAATATCCCTTAGTAAGGTCTAATTTAGAAAAAATTTTGGAGGTGGACATATCAAGAATAAGATCTTCGCAGGAAGGAATTGGTTCTGCGTCGATCTTAGTGACATTGTTGAGTTTTCTATAGTCCACACAAAGACAAATGGTGGAGTCTTTTTCTTGACCAGGACGATTGGAAAGGAGTACTCAGATGTAGATGTTTGAATGATTCCACTAGCTTCTAAATTAAGAATTTCCTTATTTAGATTTTCTCTATAGCTAAGTGGGATAGCGTACGGCCTGCATTTGATAGGCTTCGAGTCCGAAAGAAGGATGGAGTGCTCGATCCTGTCCGTCCTACCTGGAATGTCGGAAAATATGTCCTTATATTCAGTCACTAATTCTATTATCTGTCGTCGTTGTTCTTCTGTCAGTCCCGTTTCTAATCATATACAATCTAATGTAGCAGTCTTGTCCACAATTGGAACGGGTAGTTCCATCCCGTCGTCGTCTACCTGATTCAGTACGGTTGTGGTGCTAAGTGCGTTTTCTGTAATCTCACTAAGTGTATGCATCTCGTCGGATCTGCCAGTCTCGCTAACTAGTGTAGTTGCGTTGTGTACGTCTGTCGTCTCATCCATAGGTGTGGGTGCAATGATTCGTCTGTCACTAATTCTGTCTCTTGCCGTGAAAAGTAGGGTTTCAACATGTTGATATGAAATATCTTTAAGTGTCCGTTTATCGATATTTCATAATCGACATCTGAAAGTTTTCGTACCACTTTGAATGGCCCTTGCCATGAGATCAATAATAGATTCTGTTTGTCTGGAAGTAAAAGCAGTATGTCTTGATCTGGTTCAAGACTACTGGTTCTAGCACCTTTGTTGGGGCTGTGATGTTTAAGGATATCTGCACTGTTCACTGGAGTTAGTCCATTTTCCTCCTCCCAGGCGGATATTTCTTCATCTGTGCAGTGCCTTAGCTGGGGTAGACACCCAAGAATTAAATCTGTACAAGGGTTGTCTAGTATTGCACACGTAAAGGTACCAGAAAGGAACGGGGTGTTTATACGGGCTCTTGCCAAAGGATAGGTTTCTATGTTACCAGAAAAAGTACGGCATTTTACAGAGTCACCAGTATAATCCTTTGGATTAATAAGTTCCTTTTTAACACCAATAATAGAGCTCCCACTGTCAAGCAAACATCGGCATGGCTTCTCATTGACCATTGCAGAGTGAAACAATAGATTGCCTCTGGAGGCTACAGTTGCATTTGCATTCTCCAAGGAGGATGTTACAATATGTCCACATGTAAGTTTGCCGTCTGCATGAAATTGGTGACATCGCTCACAATTGTCAAAGCTTAATACATCGTTTACACAACAGACGTCTTCAGATTGATTAAAAGGTAATACATTCTCGATATCACACTCAGTCTCACTACCGCTATCAGAAGATGTATCAATCAAAATAGCATTGTTGGCCTTCATTCTTTGGCGGCCTAGGCACTTATTAGAATAATGCCCGTAGCTAGAACAGAAGAAGCATTTGACTGCACGCCTGTATGCAGTTCTTTTGTTTTGTTGCTTCTTAATGACCATCTCAAGATGTGACGGATAGTTTGGTGATTTATCACACATAGAATAAGTATCATGAAGAAGTTGACAATAGACACATTTTGACACTTTCTTATCTTTCTTGTCGACTCTATGAAATGGTTTTTTATTGCTCTGATAGCTTTTAGTTTGGTCTTTGACAAAAGAGGCTATTTCAGAGTCGCTATTTGATGTCTTAAAAATATCTCTATTTGAGGAAAAATATGCAGAGCCTTTCTTTTCAAATTGTTCTATGGTCTCAATGTCTGACTGCTGCAGGAATTTAGCGAAAGGAGATGGTATAGTGGATATGACTTTATCCATGGCTATTAAATTTTTTAGTTGATCAAAATCCTTTCCTATTTTTGATGCACTAAGCCATCTATTTAGTACGCTTTGTACATTTGAGACATAATCGATAAAGGTCTCGCTTGGCTTAGGTTTTAAATTGGAAAACTGTACTTGATACCCAGGGGCATCAAGTAAGAAATGTTGCATTATCCTATCGTGGATGTACTGATAGTTAGATCTAAGATCAGTTGGTATTGATTCTATCACTTTAAGGGGCTCCCCACTTAAGTTCTTCATGTAGATCATGGCCCACATATCGATTGGTACTTGGTGGTATTTCAGTTGATATTCGACATTTTCTGTCCAGGCTGATATGGAATCATCTTTACAAAATGGTTTAATAATTTTTTTGTACTTATTAAATTTGTTTTCTTCTTGCTGACTTTTTAGTTTTGTAGCGGAGATCTCTAAGTGTGAATCTACATCCATACCTTTCATCTTTAACTGTGTCTCTGATTCTACCTGTATTTGTTTTTCTTTCACTCTTGCCATTTCATCTATCTCTTTTTGCTTTAATTCTTTTTCCTGATCCAATTGTTTTTGTTTTAATTCTAATTCTTTCTGTTTAATTTCCTTATCATGTTCTAACTGTTTTTGCTTAATCTCTTTATCTTGTTCTAATTGCCTTTGTTTGATCTCTTTATCTAATTGTGCCTCTTTGTGTTTTATCTCTAACTCCTTTTGTTTAGTTATCTCAGCTAGTTCTACAATCTCCTTTTGATGTTGTCTTTCTTGTTCTCCAATCTCTTTCTGATGTTGTCTTTCTCGTGCACGTTCATCTCTCTCAGCATCTTTTGCTTCTTTAAATTTTTGATCAGCATATTGCTCTAAGTCCTTTCCTGTGTATTGTAATTCCTTGCCTGCTTTTATGAAATCAGCTAAAGTTGCCATGTTGTTGGTAATTAGCTAGATTTGATAGGCAATTTAATATTTACTCACTTATTTATTTTAGATATGTTATGTTTTCAAATCCCTGAGTACACAAACTTGTACTCTTAGTTTATAACCTGAAAAACAAGATCAACAAAAATATGCTAATACATCACACGCTGAAAAAGAGATGCATTATTAATCATATTGCATGCAAAATCATTTGGGTATACTCATCTTAAATTTCCAGATCACTCATGTACACTTGTTTGGCACCTCAAGTTCATTCGTCTGGCAATACCCCACACAGCTCGAGTTATGCTTATCATCAGCTGTTGTTGTGCCTGGTTATCAAGAGCATCAACAATTAATCACTCGTAACCGATATATAAGTCTAGACAATTTATTACAATTACATGCCCCAGGAAAATATAAGGTGGTTTAATTAATATTAAATGTCACTGTCCTGTCTTCGTTCTAACGTCTTTTGCCTTCACTAACTCTGTTTAATCTATGGAAGTGTTGTGCAGACTGCGTCTCATTTGCATAGCCAAAGTAGTGCCATCGCGACGGCAAGAAATAGACAAAGTATATAAATAATTAAATAAATGCTTTAAAATAAATATAAAGTAATAATAATGTTTAATATAAATAATATATTCAATAAATAACTAATATAAACAAATAATATTTGATATAAGTCAACGATTCAGGCGAGCAGCCGATTTGCGATTGTAAACAATCAGTCGTTGACTGCAAATGGCGTAACACAGCTGTTTGTCAGTCGCGATACGTCAGAGGCGCAGCGCTATTTTTAGATTGGAAAAATCGATTTTGTTCTCGGCTCATTTTTGTGTATCGCTCCGCCGTGAATCATATTTGACAAATACTAGTAAATAAATAAAGTAATTACATAATAAATGATACAAAAGTATAACAATATACTTACAAATTAGAAGAAAAACATGTCATAAGCACAAAAATAATTCAATAAGCATAAATAAACATAACTTGGTCACGATGGGCACAGCGCGCACTTTGTATCCGTCTGCACACGGCCATTGTCACTAACGTAAATTAAACTTGTGATTATCCTAGCCGTATACTAAGTTAGAGCCGTGGGTGAGTGGTTTTTAGCTTGAACAAGTTGTCCAAACCACACTTCTGACACCACTTTATCCTAAGCTGTCAGCAACCGATGTCACAGGCATTCTAGGATACTTCTCTCGCACCACACAAAAGACTTGCGAGTCGTACGAGAGGGTTACACATTTTATTGCACATGGCTCTTTGCATCACATCCAATGTAACAACAAACAGTCGCTAACAAATCACACAAGAATAAATGCACAGAACTTCCTATCACTAGTCGTTTCCTAACCCTATCGCTAATCTAACTACTCGGCTAACGAAACAAGCATCGCTAAGCGATGTTATCACTCTGAAGTCTGTGTCCCGTCTGATTTCTACTCCGCGTGCTGTTTACACAGTACGCGGAAGGACTCGGGGGCGCACTACGGCTTTTGCGTGCGGCCTCATTCAGCACGCTCGAGTAGTGTCCTCTCTTGAGCTACACTCTAGTATTCATGTTGCCGTGATCATAGCCGTGACCAGAGTGCTAACTCTCTGGTTGACACCTCCGTGTCTCATGAGAGAACTATTTACTAGTTCCCATTCCTATCACCTACCCTGCCCTCATGTAGGGGCACTGGGTTACCTCTAATCTACTTGAGGTAGACCACTCATTCAGGGTGGTCTTCCTCCTCTATACTTGAGTCTTTGACACTTCACTGCAAGGTATTGTATTTCGTGTAAGTATTAGAACTACCTCCTTTGTGTCACTTCGCATTCAAAACATGTGGCCTGATATCCTCTGACTGAGAATTTGTGATTGCGTTGAGGTGTGTCTCTTGAATGCATGCCACATCTATTCTATCTTTATGATGGTGATTTGTTAGGGAGACTTTCTTGTTATAACTCCTTCGCATTCCAATGTATTATGTAGAGTGTCCGGGGTATTTGGTCAATAGCTCTTAACCTACTCCTCTGTGCCTTGACTCCACAGCACAGGGGAAGGGTGACCACCAGTAGTCATAGGGTGGACCCTCGAGGCAGGGGGCCCGGCACTATCACCGCCTGATGGGATTTCGCGGGATTAGCACCATAACGATTAATTAAGGTCTATATTATTACTGTCATCTTTGTGCGGATAGTGTACTTCTTGGTCGAGATTTTGTCATAGTGCTTTTATTTGTGATCTACCCGCGCAAATTCTCACATCTTAGTTCCCCCGGTATTACCATTCATATACTGATTAAACTCTTATGTTAGTAAATAATATTCATGACTAATTCTTGTAGGTAGATTAGTTATTATTTTCCCATATCACATATAATTGATGTCCTCTGTACCCAGAAACTAAGCTCTTTTTTGAGGACTTTCCATCGAATTAACCATACTTGCCCATATATGCTCAGGTTATGATATCTCCAATCAACAAATTCTATGTTAGGCTTAATGTCTCTAGACCATGGCCCAAAAACATCATAGAGAAGGTGTCTTCCGGTCTATGCAAGACTGACAACCAAGTCTATGGTCTCAAATACGGATGTGAATGAATATATCATATTTTAACAATGTAATCAACCCTAATGATAATCTATCATACATTGTCACTTTTAATAATGGTTTCTGTGTGGTATACTTTTCAACTTTAATGTGAGTAGTGGTTCTCGTATGCAAGTTTATTGTCTTATGACATTAACTCCTCCATTTATATCGGGTACACTAATAAAGACACAGCAGTGATATTCAAATAGGCTTCATCATACTTCTGTTTAAGGTTGCTGTGATTCTATTATTTTTAAAAATTTTCTATAGTAAACATTAATTTATCAATATATTCACTAAGCGTCATCTGTTGGATATCCCAATATTCATTAGTACAAATAATATGATACTCATGAACAAAGAATATCAAGCTTTGATTCTTAGTGTATTTGAACACATAATTAGTTAATATATTTTTTTAATGAAATTGTTATACCATTATACAATACTAAGTTATTATATAGCACCATTGTAGTATGCCTGTCAAAAAAATTCACAAAACAAAAATGAAAATATCTATGTTTTCGATTATGAACTCGCTGAAATTAAATCTCTGATGCTCCCCCGATTTTCTCCACCTTGCCAGGTTTGGGGGAGTTTGAGTGTCCCACTGACCCCAAGTGCTGTCAAGGGATATAAAAACATATTGGACAGCTCTTGGGATGGGGGCCCAAACTAAGAGAGACAAACCTGCTGCTCTGCGGGTAGACTGAGGATAGCAGCCAAAAATTAAAACTCAGGCGCATAAAGCCACAAATTTGGTCCAACAACAAAAGGCCTTCATCTGAGAGATGTAGCTGAATGCCTCTAACTACTACCCTTGGATAGAGGCCGGGTCGATACTCACCTACCAAAAAATGGAGGTGAGATACTGAGCACGCTACATGCCCAGTTCAGATCCTGTCCAAGGCTCCCAGCTGGGGATATGAGGGATCCCCGATGAGGGGGCCTGGCCGTTTCTTGCTCACTGCTGTATGGAGGAAAGGGTGCTGAGCCAGCAGCACATTAGCCTACCCGTGAGCGAGTAAAAAAAGTTTAAGAAGTGCCCCCAGTCAAATAAAATGGTTACGAAAACTTCTGTATCCAACTCGTAGAGAGTAAAAAAGGTGGAAAAACGTCTCAATAAACGAATGGAAGCATGGCTGGGGATCCATTGCGAAATCTGAAGTCCGAAGCGAAAGCTTACCTAGGGGATGACGCCTCAGACTGCCCTTCCTGGTGTGTGCTTGAGCGATAAGGGGAAAGCGAGATGCCCAACACATGGAAGTGGGGAACTAAAGCAGCCATGAGCAGACGGGGATCCTGGGGTGAGCCCAATCTCAGAGCAATATTGCCGGCTCTGCAATTATGGAAGCTCCTTGGATAGTGAGGGAATGCCCATGGTCTGCCCCGCCTTCCATTGAGGGTCGACCGTGATGTCTTTTTCGTTCTAAACTTGACCAGCTCGAAACCCGGGAAGGCTAAACCCCATTAAAAAAGCCCGCCGAACCAGAAATGCCCCCCTACGGGGGGCAAAATTAAAATTAGCACTACGCATTTACGTCCGAGTGAAATGTCTCGTCCGATTGTCTCTCGGGGGAGAAACAGCTCTGACTACCCAGTTTCCGAATGCTGCTTTTTCGGAAAAGCCTGACATATTTTTCCCAATGTCCGTCGTGCCTGGAACGCTCTGACGGGTCAACGACAAGCACATGTCCGTGTCGAAAATCGCTGAGTGGATACCGACTGCAGACCTGTCTGGTTTGTGTGGGAACCACCCGGGGGTTTAAACGAAATGCCAATATATTGAATGAGGAATTAAAGAAACCCGTGAACAGGACATGACGTTTCCCTCGGGGGGCAAGCACCGGGGCGCATGGTGGGCCCTGAAATTAGGGAACCACCCTGGATGGGGGAAAAATGCCAGGGACTGTCCCTCCTTTCCCTTTGAGGGATGACCTTTAAAGTCTTTGACCTTTCCAACTTGGCCAGCTGGGTTCTGCAAAATGAGAGTCTCCTGGGAATGCTACCTGGTCAAAAAGCACGCTAAAGCCGGATGTGTTGGCCAGGGGTTTCGGCCCAAGGGCGATAACTTAGACACACCGCAATCACATCTGAAAAAAACTCTCCGCATGAACGAAAAGAAGAAGAAGAAGAAATCTCTGATTTTCCTGATAAAAGTTCCCCAAATGTTTGAAATTTTGGATGATCTTGGTGAAAGTTCTCCCATCTTGAAATCTTGAAAGTTCTTAATAAAAGTTTTCAATGCTTGAAATTTTTAAACATAAATAGGAGTTCTAGTGTTACTAAAGTTATAATTTAAACATTGTTCCTCGGGAAATTCTGGAAAGTAAGTCAGCAATGTTATTTTTTTTTTCCCTGTATGTGTTGTATGTAAAAAAAAAAAAACTTTTAGCAGTACGCACATTGAGCAGTCTGATTGTTTTTATGGTTACTGTTTTGTAACCCAGTAGTGGGCTGCTGTTGGTTTGGATTACAAAGTGTTCCTAGGGTCTTGGGTTTAAATTTTGGTGGGGCGAAAATGACTGCAAGACACTCAAGTTCCGCATAGAAATTTTGTTCAGCTGGTGAGAATTTTCGGCTGATGTAAAAAAAAGGGTAAGGATTTCCCTCGTAGTACTGGGAAAAAAAGGTAAAACAGTGATACCACTTGCATATGTTCTAAGAATGAATGGAAAATTGTTTGGTAGTTTTAAAATAGGGGGTTTATAAAAACATGTCTTTAATTGATTTAGTACCGGGTTTTTGGTCTGCACTGCGCACAAGTTTTTAGGTTGGTTCTTCACCAATAATTTTGTAATCACATTTATCAGTACAAATAATATTCAAATGGATTCCTACAGCATAAATAATGGGTTTTTATTTTTTGTTATAGATTTTGTCAGTAAACCTTAGAGTTGTTGACCTACCGACAGTAGTATCAAAAACCTTGGCAGGTGTTGGGGTTTTTAAAGAGTATTTTCATCTATTCATCATGTTCCTCTTTCCTTGCGGTGTCGAGGGAATTAAAACTTCGTGAGAGTGCCGGGGATGGGCTTCGTATATCGACATTCCCCTGGATTTTGTTATTCCCCCCGTCCAAAGTTTACGTGGTCGCCTCTTCCCCGTTTCCATTGGGTTTTTAATCATTGCTGTTTTGGAGCGTTGACGGTAGCCTACTTGGCATGGCCAAACCATTTGAAGTGTTTTTTTTAGAATTTGAGAACACTGTGATGTTGTTTTCTCCTCACTTATCTTCACTAGCCATGATTTTGACCAGTCCTCTAGCGCTAATAAGGCTTGCTGTATTCTGCTGTTAGCTGTCTAATATATTCTTCAGATGTCCATATGGCTAGGTCATCTGCAAAGGATGATGTGTGTACTCTGGCTGGAAAATTTTCCGTGATGTCGTTTATATATGCTAGGAATAATGTTGGTGAAAGAACTCCTCCTTGGGGGACACCTTGCCCCAAACAGCATCATTTTGCTTGTTTGTCCTTGTACTTTTGTCCTGGCAGTTCTGTTCTCAAGGTAGTGGCTGATCCATTTATACATTTTTCCACAAACATGCATTTTTTGCAGTTTTACTTTCAGTCCTTCCTTCCATACTTTATCAAATGCTTTTTCTAAATCTATCCAGACTGCTAGTGTGTGCTTTTTCTCTTGGAAGGCATCCTCTATTTCCTGAGCTATATAGGTTATTTGATCTTCAGTGGATCTGTACTTTCTGAATCCTGCTTGGTGTGGTGTTAAGAGTTTGTTTTCTTCCAGATGCCATGTTAGCCTGCCATTGATAATGCGTTCCATTAATTTTCCTACACAGCTAAGTAGACTGATAGGTCGATAGCCATTTGGTTCTTCCAGGTCTTTTCCTTTCTTTGGGACTGGTATTAGTATAGCTTCCTTCCATGCCTGTGGGACTATTCCTCTCTTCCAGCTGAAATTTAGGACTGCTAGTAGTTTTTTTTTTGCCTTGGTGCCTAGTCCTATTAGCATTTCATTTGTGATTCCATCCTTTCCTGGTGATTTCTTCTTTTTTAGGGTATTCATTGCCTGTTCCATTTCTTCCATTGTTAGATTTGCCATCATATATTCTGCTGCTTCTCTGTATTACTATGATGTATCTGTTTGTCTTTGATTGCTTTCTTCTGTTCGGTTGTAATATCAATGTGGTTTGCACTGGCATAGTGTTCCATTAGTGCATTTGCAGCCTTTTTTCCTGTAAGCGAGGCATTTCCTTGTTTAATTGTTATTTGTTTGTTTCTAGGTCCTTCATTGTTAAAGGCTTTCACTAGTTTCCATAGTTTGTTTCCATCCCTTCAAAATTCAGGTTTTCTTTTTTTTCCCTCCAACAATCTCTTGTTTGATTTACTGTTCTTTTATTTTTTGCTGAGAGGGTTTGAGAGAGATGTTCGCTTAATTGTTTGTTCTCTCTCTGCTGTCTTCCTGGCATCTTCAACTTTGTCCCCCAAAAATTTTGTAGTTCTTCAGTCCAGTAGGTTTGTAATTTTTCCTCGCTCCTCTTGGAATAGACTCAGTGGCCGCCTGTATTATTGCTCTGTTTAGACTTTCCACCATTTGTTTTCATGTTGCCATATCTTATTTATGTTTTCACAGTATTTGTTAGTATGGCAAATCTGTCCCAATCTGCTTGTTTGTAATTCCAGGGGGGAAAAGGGCTTTTGCTCCTGTGGAAATACTCCATATTCATTACAAGCTTGTTTGGTCTGTGGTCACTACCTGCAAATTGGTCAAGCACATGGCAATCGATTTTGTGGAGGATGTCTCCTGTGCAGAAAGCTAAGTCTGGAGTAGAAGTGGTAAACCATCTTCTGGAGTAGAACTCGGTGTGTCATCCGCTTTGTTGAGTGATGGAGATTTGAGTCTATTTCCCAGTCCTCCATTCATCTCCTCTTTTGTCAGTATCTGGGAAACCCCCTTTTTCTGAACGACTATTAAAGTCTCCGACAATAATGCATTTTTGTGTCATTTAAATTTTCATTTTTTGAGAGTGAAAAGGTCCTTATCTGCTGGGCTATACAGATTGAAAAATTCTTTTTTTCACGCCCTTTTAAATCATTATATCAACACCTAAAATTTTCCCAAATTTGGATGTCAGAGATCACAGATATTTCCCGTCAGCAACCGATTTTACAGGCATTCTAGGATACTTCTCTCGCACCACACAAAAGACTTGCTAGTCGTACGAGAGGTTACACATTTTATTGCCACTGGCTCTTTGCATCACATCAATGTACAACAAACAGTCGCTAACAAATCACACAAGAATAAATGCACAGAACTTCCTATCACTAGTCGTTTCCTAACCCTATCGCTAATCTATCTACTCGGCTAACGAAACAAGCATCGCTAAGCATGTTATCACTCTGAAGTCTGTGTCCCGTCTGATTCTACTCCGCGTCTGTTTACACAGTACGCGGAAGGATTTGGGGCGCACTACGGCTTTTGCGTGCGGCCTCATTCAGCACGCTCGAGTAGTGGCCTCTCTTGAGTTACACTCTAGTTTCACGTTGCCGTGATCATGCCGTGACCAGAGTGCTAACTCTCTGGTTGACACCTCCGTGTCTCATGAGAGAACTATTTACTAGTTCCCCTTCCTATCACCTACCCTGCCCTCATGTAGGGGCACTAGGTTACCTCTAATCTACTTGAGGTAGACCACTCATTCAGGGTGGTCTTCCTCCTCTATACTTGAGTCTTTGACACACACCCTCCCCCCCCTTGTGTTGCGTTACAAACTTTGACTCATGGTTGTGACGCAAGAGGTTTCAAAAAAATTAGTGTATCTAATTTTTGTAAAAGACTCCTGATAACTTGGTTCTGGGTATCCCAATAGCCCTTCTACTGACTTTTGTCACAGTGTAGTATCACTTTACTTGGCTACTGCTGATCGCCACAAACTTGTCAGGTTGGCGTGAGCCCTCTTCTCAATCGCAATATTATATAATTAGAGGTTTGTCTGAACCGGACCGTTGTCTTATAAGACCTCCCCTCAAATAGTAAATTAACTCACTACCCATACAAAGTTGACTTTCTTAGGGTCAACACATGAATTGTTTCCATGTCCCCCATATAATATTAAAAAACCCTTGCACAAGCTGTGTGCGACAGGCTTTACCTATCTCGCTTCCGCGTGTAAAGTTTCTTTCACTGTTAAGTTAGTGTTTCGTTGTCTATTGTGTCCCCTGACCCGAATTTATATCCCTTTGTTCTAAAAAATGTATGTGCTTTACATGTTTTTTTTCCTGGTTGTTTGCGTGTTTGATCTAACTAATAATATAATTTAACTTCTAACATGTGTGTCTGTCTAAAAATATGTATGCAAGTTAGTTTTCAAGTGCCATAATTCGGTTAAATGTGGCCACAAACAAGTGTATAACACTAATTCGTGACTACGTTTCCTCATATGAGACTTAAAATACTCTATCTAAGGTTTACTCTAAACTACACAAAAAACATTTAAGACAGCACATTACAACATTGAAAACAAACGCCCGACGCAGACAAATAAAAAAAGTCGCGCTGAGCGGCAGAAAAAAATCCGCTGGCTGCCTTCACTCTCCATTGTATTTTTACCATTTTCTCTCACTTTCACACTTCTGTCACACATTTTTTATTCTCACAATTATTTAAAAACCTTGAAGTGACACTGTACAAGTTTAGCTCAGTTTGAAAGGGGTTGAGCTTCATGACTGTGCTAAGTTACTGCACGAGTCATGTATTTACAAAATATTTACATGGATGAAATGGGGTTGATAGATTGTACCCTGATATTATTAAACACTATATTCTATATAAATACTAATACTAATTCTCTACTATCTATATTCTATTTTGTTGTAAAAATTAATCTAATTTAAGGGAAGTAATCTAACTATCAAAAAAAATGAAAATGATGTGAGATGAGTTATGTATCTTTATGAAATGGGTAATGTAAAATGTAACAAAAATTCTAAATAATGTTTTTAATGTTTAAATGAAAAAAATATAATGGATTTTTTTAAAACTACATGGTCTAAATGATGTATGTTCATAAGTATAATCTTTTTATCCTATAAATATAACCTAATTTTATTTCCTAAATGATAAAGTTTTTAAAAGTGTTCATAAAGATGGAATGAAATAAAATGAAATTAAATAAATAAATGGTGTTGTTCCTATCTTAAGCTTTTTTACTAATCTTTAATTCGTGTTATTAAGTTTAAAGTACTTTTCCTAATTTTTTTTATGCTAAGTAAGTGGGTAAATTAATGATTTATCTAAACTACAAAAAAAAAAAAAATCTATTCTATTCGCTAAATCTAATCTAACTCTATATTAAAGTAACTAATCTAACTATAATTTACCACTATCTTAAAACCGTTATATTACATATCACAATAAGTATATTTACATGATGTCTATTTACCTCAGGTTAGTGGTTGCCATAACGTATAGAAATTGCTTTCGTTGGCATAGTTTATATATACACACTTATCCTGGGTATGCTATCTACACTACACAGTCATACTTGTGTCCTATGGGTATTCTTACACTCGTTGAGTCCGCTGGTGTCGTAGACAAGTATCTTCGTGTCTGTTATTTCACAATGTTCTGACACTGTTCTGATATGAGTAACACAGGTGATTCACCGGAGCACAAATGGAGCATAGTAAGTAACGAGCTGTCTATGTACACACGGTGATTTCCTTGTTCTTGGCGCCCAGTTGTCATTCTGCTGTCTACGGACACATGGTAGTTCACTGTTCTTAGCACACAGTTCTGATCCTGATGTCTATGTACACAATAGTATATTCTACACAGGATACGTTAAGTGTATAGAAAATGAACATTTCTTAAACTACCTATTCGGTGGAATATCAGGTATTTCTACCTCAGATGGTCGACTAAGGGTATCAGCAAGGATGTTGTCCCTACCCTTAATATGCTCTATACTAAAAGTATAATTCTGTAATATTAACGACCACCTGTAGATGCGGTCATTCCGATGTACCCCACTTTGTATGACCGTGATCGGGGATTTTGTCAGTCTGGACTACAAAGTGATTACCCGCCAGAAATCGATGCAACTTCCTCACCGAATAGATGACGCTTAGGGCTTCCAACTCTGATATGGAATATCTGGACTCAGCCGGTGTGATCTTGCGGCTCACGTAGCAAATCGGATGGAAGATGCCATCAAAAAATTTGGGCCCAGTACTGCAGCGATGGAAATCCTGCTGGCATCTGTCCTAAGATAATAAACGAGCCTAGGATTAGGCAAGCGGAGGATTGGTACATTACTAAATAGGATTTTCAATTTTGACAATGCAGAAATTAATAATGCATCTTTGACATCTAATTTTACTGATGCTTTTAAAACATTTGAAAATACACTTGTAATTTCAGCTAAGTTCGGTATGAACTTGCTATAATAATTTACAAAACCCCAAAAGGCTCCTGACCTGCTTCTTTGTTGTAGGCATGGTCAGGTTCATAATTTTGGTAATAATTTTATTGTCAGTTTTCAGTTGTCCTTGTGAAATGGACATGACCCAAAAAATCAATTTCTTGTAGGCCCAATTCGACTTTGCTCGGTTTGACAGTGAGACCGAAGAGTCCAACCTATCGAAGACATGTCTTAGTTCAGTAGTGTGTTGTCCAGTCCTCTGTATGGATACAAATATCATCTATATAGGTCACCGTATTCGTCACTCCATGTAGCAAATCTCTGTTAAGCGCACAAAAGTGGCAGGAGCATTACGAAGTCCGAAAGGAAGAAATCGCCACTCGTTAAAGACCTAGAGGTGTTGAAACATGCAGTAAGATGGATAGATTGAGTCTGCATAGGGACCTGCCAATATCCCTTAGTAAGGTCTAATTTAGAAAAGATTTTGGAGGTGGACATATAAAGAATAAGATCTTCGCAGGAAGGAATTGGTTCTGCGTCGATCTTAGTGACATTGTTGAGTTTTCTATAGTCCACACAAAGACGAATGGTGGAGTCTTTTTTCTTGACCAGGACGATTGGAAAGGAGTACTCAGATGTAGTTTTTTGAATGATTCCACTAGCTTCTAAATTAAGAATTTCCTTATTTAGATTTTCTCTATAGCTAAGTGGGATAGAGTACGGCCTGCATTTGATAGGCTTCGAGTCCGAAAGAAGGATGGAGTGCTCGATCCTGTCCGTCCTACCTGGAATGTCGGAAAATATGTCCTTATATTCAGTCACTAATTCTATTATCTGTCGTCGTTGTTCTTCTGTCAGTCCCGTTTCTAATCGTATACAATCTAATGTAGCAGTCTTGTCCACAATTGGAACGGGTAGTTCCATCCCGTCGTCGTCTACCTGATTCAGTACGGTTGTGGTGCTAAGTGCGTTTTCTGTAATCTCACTAAGTGTATGCATCTCGTCGGATCTGCCAGTCTCGCTAACTAGTGTAGTTGCGTTGTGTACGTCTGTCGTCTCATCCATAGGTGTGGGTGCAATTGATTCGTCTGTCACTAATTCTGTCTCTTGCCGTGAAAAGTAGGGTTTCAACATGTTGATATGAAATATCTTTAAGTGTCCGTTTATCGATATTTCATAATCGACATCTGAAAGTTTTCGTACCACTTTGAATGGCCCTTGCCATGAGGTCAATAATAGATTCTGTTTGTCTGGAAGTAAAAAGTATGTCTTGATCTGGTTCAAGATTACTGGTTCTAGCACCTTTGTTGGGGCTGTGATGTTTGAGGATATCTGCACTGTTCACTGGAGTTAGTCCATTTTCCTCCCCCCAGGCGGATATTTCTTCATCTGTGCAGTGCCTTAGCGGGGGTAGACACCCAAGAATTAAATCAGTACAAGGGTTGTCTAGTATTGCACACGTAAAGGTACCAGAAAGGAACGGGGTGTTTATACGGGCTCTTGCCAGAGGATAGGTTTCTATTTACCAGAAAAAGTACGGCATTTTACAGAGTCACCAGTATAATCCTTTGGATTAATAAGTTCCTTTTTAACACCAATAATAGAGCTCCCACTGTCAAGCAAACATCGGCATGGCTTCTCATTGACCATTGCAGAGTGAAACAATAGATTGCCTCTGGAGGCTACAGCTGCATTTGCATTCTCCAAGGAGGATGTTACAATATGTCCACATGTAAGTTTGCCGTCTGCATGAAATTGGTGACATCGCTCACAATTGTCAAAGCTTAATACATCGTTTACACAACAAACATCTTCAGATTGATTAAAAGGTAATACATTCTCGATATCACACTCAGTCTCACTACCACTATCAGAAGATGTATCAATCAAAATAGCATTGTTGGCCTTCATTCTTTGGCGGCCTAGGCACTTATTAGAAAAATGCCCGTAGCTAGAACAGAAGAAGCATTTGACTGCACGCCTGTATGCAGTTCTTTTGTTTTTTTGCTTCTTAATGACCATCTCAAGATGTGCGGATAGTTTGGTGATTTATCACACATAGAATAAGTATCATGAAAAGTTGACAATAGACACATTTCGACACTTTCTTATCTTTCTTGTCGACTCTATGAAATGGTTTTTTATTGCTCTGATAGCTTTTAGGTTGGTCCTTCACAAAAGAAACTATTTCAGAGTCGCTATTTGATGTCTTAAAAATATCTCTATTTGAGGAAAAATATGCAGAGCCTTTCTTTTCAAATTGTTCTATGGTCTCAATGTCTGACTGCTGCAGGAATTTAGCGAAAGGAGATGGTATAGTGGATATGACTTTATCCATGGCTATTAAATTTTTAAATTTTTCAAAATCCTTTCCTATTTTTGATGCACTAAGCCATCTATTTAGTACGCTTTGTACATTTGAGACATAATCGATAAAGGTCTCGCTTGGCTTAGGGTTTTTTTTTGGAAAACTGTACTTGATACCCAGGGGCATCAAGTAAGAAATGTTGCATTATCCTATCGTGGATGTACTGATAGTTAGATCTAAGATCAGTTGGTATTGATTCTATCACTTTAAGGGGCTCCCCACTTAAGTTCTTCATGTAGATCATGGCCCACATATCGATTGGTACTTGGTGGTATTTCAGTTGATATTCGACATTTTCTGTCCAGGCTGATATGGAATCTTCTTTACAAAATGGTTTATAATGTTTTTGTACTTATTAAATTTATTTTCTTCTTGCTGACTTTTTAGTTTTGTAGCGGATCTCTAAGTGTGAATCTACATCCATACCTTTCATCTTTAACTGTGTCTCTGATTCTACCTGTATTTGTTTTTCTTTTACTCTTGCCATTTCATCTATCTCTTTTTTCTTTAATTCTTTTCCCGATCCAAATTTTTTTTGTTTTAATTTTTAATTCTTTCTGTTTTTTTTCCCTTTTCATGTTCTAATTTTTTTCTTAAACCTTTATCTTGTTCTAATTGCCTTTGTTTTATCTCTTTTTCTAAATTTTCCCCTTTGTGTTTTTTCTCTAACTCCTTTTGTTTTTTTTCTCTTTCTAAACTCCTTTTTTTTCTTTCTTGTTTCCAAACTCTTTCGTGTTGTCTTTCTCGTGCACGTTCATCTCTCTCAGCATCTTTTGCTTCCTTTTAAAAATTTTATCAGCATATTGCTCTAAGTCCTTTCCTGTGTATTCTAATTCCTTGCCTGCTTTTATGAAATCAGCTAAAGTTGCCATGTTGTTGGGGAAATTTGCTAGATTTGATAGGCACTTAAAAATTTACTCACTTATTTATTTAGATATGTTAGGTTTTTTAAAACCCTGAGTACAAAAATTTACTCTTAGTTTATAACCTGAAAAACAGATCACAAAAATATGCTAATACATCACACGCTGAAAAGAGATGCATTATTAATCATATTGCATGCAAAATCATTTGGGTATACTCATCTTAAATTCCAGATCACTCATGTACACTTGTTTTGGCACCTCAAGTTCATTCGTCTGGCAATACCCCACACAGCTCGAGTTATGCTTATCATCAGCTGTTGTTGTGCCTGGTTATCAAGAGCATCAACAATTAATCACTTCGTAACCGATATATAAGTCTAGACAATTTATTACAATTACATGCCCCAGGAAAATATAAGGTGGTTTAATTAGATATTAAATGTCACTGTCCTGTCTTCGTTCTAACGATCTTTTGCCTTCACTAACTCTGTTTAATCTATGGAAGTGTTGTGCAGGACTGCGTCTCATTTGCATAGCCAAAGTAAGTGCCATCGCGACGGCAAGGAAATAGACAAAGTATATAAATAATTAAATAAATGCTTTAAAATAAATATAAAAGTAATAATAATGTTTAAATAAATAAATATATTCAATAAATAACTAATATAAACAAATAATATTTGATATAAGTCAACGATTCAGGCGAGCAGCCGATTTGCGATTGTAAACAATCAGTCGTTGACTGCAAATGGCGTAACACAGCTGTTTGTCAGTCGCGATACGTCAGAGGCGCAGCGCTATTTTTAGATTGGAAAAATCGATTTTGTTCTCGGCTCATTTTTGTGTATCGCTCCGCCATGAATCATATTTGACAAATACTAGTAAATAAATAAGTAATTACATAAATAAATGATACAAAAGTATAACAATAATACTTACAAATTAGAAGAAAACATGTTCATAAGCACAAAATAATTCAATAAGCATAAATAAACATAACTTGGTCACGATGGGCACAGCTCGCACTTTGTTCCGTCTGCACACGCCATTGTCACTAACGTAAATTAAACCTTGTGATTATCTAGCCGTAATACTAATTTAGAGCCGTGGGTGAGTGTTTTAGCTTGAACAATTGTCCAAACCACACTTCTGACACCACTTTATCCTAGCCTGTCAGCAACCGATGTCACAGGCATTCTAGGATACTTCTCTCGCACCACACAAAAGACTTGCGAGTCGTACGAGAGGTTACACATTTTATTGCCACTGGCTCTTTGCATCACATCAATGTACAACAAACAGTCGCTAACAAATCACACAAGAATAAATGCACAGAACTTCCTATCACTAGTCGTTTCCTAACCCTATCGCTAATCTAACTACTCGGCTAACGAAACAAGCATCGCTAAGCGATGTTATCACTCTGAAGTCTGTGTCCCGTCTGATTCTACTCCGCGTGCTGTTTACACAGTACGCGGAAGGACTCGGGGCGCACTACGGCTTTTGCGTGCGGCCTCATTCAGCACGCTCGAGTAGTGTCCTCTCTTGAGCTACACTCTAGTTTCATGTTGCCGTGATCATGCCGTGACCAGAGTGCTAACTCTCTGGTTGACACCTCCGTGTCTCATGAGAGAACTATTTACTAGTTCCCCTTCCTATCACCTACCCTGCCCTCATGTAGGGGCACTGGGTTACCTCTAATCTACTTGAGGTAGACCACTCATTCAGGGTGGTCTTCCTCCTCTATACTTGAGTCTTTGACACTTCACTGCAAGGTATTGTATTTCGTGTAAGTATTAGAACTCCTCCTTTGTGTCCTTCGCAGTCAAAACATGTGGCCTGATATCCTCTGACTGAGAATTTGTGATTGGCGTTGAGGTGTGTCTCTTGAATGCATGCCACATCTATTCTATCTTTATGATGATGATTTGTTAGGGAGACTTTCTTGTTATAAACTCCTTCGGCATTCCACTGTAGTATGTAGAGTGTCCGGGGTATTTGGTCAATAGCTCTTAACCTACTCCTCTGTGCCTTGACTCCACAGCACAGGGGAAGGTGACCACCAGTAGTCATGGGTGGACCCCCTCGAGGCAGGGGGCCCGGCACTATCACCGCCTGATGGGACTTCGCGGGATTAGCACCATAACGATTAATTAAGGTCTATATTATTACTGTCATCTTTGTGCGGATAGTGTACTTCTTGGTCGAGATTTTGTCATAGTGCGTTATTTGTGATCTACCCGCGCAAATTCTCACATCTTAGTTCCGGTATTACCATTCATATACTGATTAAACTCATTATGTTAGTAAATAATATTCATGACTAATTCTTGTAGGTAGATTAGTTAATTATTTTCCCATATCACATATAATTGATGTCCTCTGTACCCAGAAACTAAGCTCTATTTGAGGACTTTCCATCGAATTACACCATACTTGCCCATATATGCTCAGGTTATGATATCTCCAATCAACAAATTCTATGTTAGGCTTAATGTCTCTAGACCATGGCCCAAAAACATCATAGAGAAGGTGTCTTCCGGTCTATGCAAGACTGACAACCAAGTCTATGGTCTCAAATACAGATGTGAATGAATATATCATATGTTTATACAATGTAATCAACCCTAATGATAATCTATCATACATTGTCACTTTTAATAATGGTTTCTGTGTGGTATACTTTTCAACTTTAATGTGAGTAGTGGTTCTCGTATGCAAGTTTATTGTCTTATGACATTAACTCCTCCATTTATATCGGGTACACTAATAAAGACACAGCAGTGATATTCTAATAGGCTTCATCATACTTCTGTTATAAGGTTGCTGTGATTCTATTATTATTAAATTTCTATAGTAAACATTAATTTATCAATATATTCACTAAGCGTCATCTGTTGGATATCCCAATATTCATTAGTACAAATAATATGATACTCATGAACAAAGAATATCAAGCTTTGATTCTTAGTGTATTTGAACACATAATTAGTTAATATATTTTTTTAATGAAATTGTTATACCATTATACAATACTAAGTTATTATATAGCACCATTGTAGTATGCCTGTCAATAAAATTCACAAAACAAAAATGAAAATATCTATGTTTTCGATTATGAACTCGCTGAAATTAAATCTCTGATGCTCCCCCGATGTGTCTCCACCTTGCCAGCGGTTGGGGAGCTTGAGTGTCCCACTGACCCCAAGTGCTGTGCCAATGGATATAAACTACATATTGGACAGCTCTTGGGATAGGGGCCAGACTAAGAGAGACACAACCTGCTGCTCTGCAGGTAGACTGAGGATAGCAGTCCAAAATTGAAACTCAGGCGCACGAAGCCACAAACTTGGTCCAGACACTTACACAAAGGCCTTCATCTGAGAGATGTAGCTGAATGCCTCTAAGCTACTACCCTTGGATGAGAGAGCCGGGTCGATACTCACCTACCGAAAAATGGAGGTGAGATACTGAGCACGCTACATGCCCAGTTCAGATACCTGTCCGAAGGCTCCCAGCTGGGGGATATGAGGGATCCCCAGATGAGAGGGCCTGGCCGTTTCTTGCTCACTGCTGTATGGAGGTAAGGTGCTGAGCCAGCAGCACATGTAGCCTACCTCGTGAGCGAGTACAAAAAGGTTTAAGAAGTGCCCCAGTCAAATGAAATGGTTACGAAAACTGTCTGTATCCAACTCGTAGAGAGTAAACAAAGGTGGAAAAACGTCTCAATAACACGAAATGGAACGCATGGCTAGGGAATCCATTGCGTAATCTGAAGTCCGAAGCGAAAGCTTACCTAGTGGATGACGCCTGCAGACTGACCGTTCCTGGTGTGTGCTTGAGCGATAAGTGGCAAGCGAGATGCCCAACACATGGAAGTGAGGAACTAAAGCAGCCATGAGCAGGACGAGGCAACTCCTCGGGTGAGCCCAATCTCAGAGCAATATGTGCCGGCTCTGCAATTATGGAAGCCTCCTTGGATAGTGAGGGAATGCCCATGGTCTGCCTCTGCCTTCCATTGAGGGTCGACCGTGATGTCTTTTATCGTTCTATCTTGACCAGCTCGAAACCCGAGGAAGGCTAACCTCATTAAAAAATGCCCGCCGAAGCCAGAAGTGCCGTCCTACGGGTGGCAAAATTAAAATTAGCACTACGCATTTACGTCCGAGTGAAATGTCTCGTCCGATTGTCTCTCGTGCTAGAAACAGCTCTGACTACCTAGTTTCCGAATGCTGCTCTTGTTCGGAAAAGCTCTGACTAGGTAGTTTTCCGAATGTCCGTCGTGCCTGGAACAGCTCTGACGGGTGCAACGACAAGCACATGTCCGTGTCGAAAACTCGCTGAGTGGATACCGACTGCAGACCTGTCTGGTTTGTGTGGGAACCACCCGGGGTTAACGAAATGCCCAATATATTGAAGTGAGGAATTAAAGCAACCGTGAACAGGACATGACGATTCCCTCGGTGAGCCAAGCACCAGGGCGCTATGTGTCGGCCCTGCAATTATGGAAGCCACCCTGGATGGCGGAAAATGCCATGGACTGTCCCTGCCTTCCTTTGAGGGATATGACCGTTAAGTCTTTGACCTTTCCAACTTGGCCAGCTGGGTTCTGCAAAAGTGAGAGTCTCCTAGGAATGCTACCTGGTCAAAAAAGCACGCTAAAGCCGGATGTGTTGGCCTACGGGTTTCGGCCCAAGGGCGCATAACTTAGACACACCGCAATCACATCTGAAAAAACTCTCCGCATGAACGCAAAGAAGAAGAAGAAGAAATCTCTGATGTTCCTGATGAAAGTTCTCCAATGTTTGAAATTTTGGATGATCTTGGTGAAAGTTCTCCCATGCTTGAAATCTTGAAAGTTCTTAATGAAAGTTTTCAATGCTTGAAATTTTTAAACATAAATAGGAGTTCTAGATGTTACTAAAGTTATAATTTTAAACATTGTTCCTCAGGAATTCTGGAAAGTAAGTCAGCAATGTTATTGTTTTTTCCATGTATGTGTTGTATGTAAAAAAAAAAAATCTTGTAGCAGTAGCGCACATTGAGCAGTCTGATTGTTCTTATGGTTACTGTTTTGTAACACCAGTAGTGGGCTGCTGTTGGTTTGGATTACAAAGTGTTCCTAGGAGGTACTTGGTTAATTATGGTGGCGCGAAGATGACTGCAAGACACTCAAGTTCCAGCATAGAATATCTTTGTTCAGCTGGTGAGAATTTTCGGCTGATGTAAAAAATAGGGTTAAGGATTCCATCGTAGTACTGGAAAAAAATGGTAGAAACAGTGATACCACTTGCATATGTTCTAAGAATGAATGGAAAATTGTTTGGTAGTTTCAAAATAGGTGGTTTATAAAAACATGTCTTAAATTGATTGAGTACCGGTTCTTGGTCTGCACTGCGCACAAGTTTATTAGGTTGGTTCTTCACCAATAATTTTGTAATCACATTTATCAGTACAAATAATATTCAAATGGATTTCCTACAGTCATTAAATAATGTGTTGATTAATTTGTTATAGATATTTGTCAGTAACCTTAGCAGTTGTTGACCTACCGACAGTAGTATCAATAACCTTGGCAGTTGTTGGTTTCTAAAGAGTATTCTCATCTCATCTCATCATGTTCCTCTTGTACCTTGCGGTGTCGAGGTGAATTATAAACTTCGTGAGAGTGCCGGTTATGGGCTTCGTATATCGACATTCCCATGGATTCTGTTATTCCCTCCGTCCAACGTTTACGTGGTCGGCCTCTTCCTCTGTTTCCATCTGGTCTGTACATCATTGCTTGTTGTGGCATGCTGTTGACTGGTAGCCTACTTGCATGGCCAAACCATTTGACTTGCTGTTTTCTAATAAAATCTAGAGCAGCTTTAACCCCCACTTTAGTCTTGATTTCTTCATTTCTGATCTTATCTCTTCTTGATACGTTGAGTATTCTTCTCAGGAACCTCATTTCTGTTGTTGTGATTTTTCTTTTCTCTTTTTCTGTCATTGTCCAGGTTTGGCATTGGTAGCACAGAGTTGGTAGGAAGATTGTGTTGTAAAGTGCTTTCTTAGTAGTTATTGATACATGTTTGTTCTTTAATATTGGTGCCATTTGTCCAATGAGTTGATTCGCCTTATTGCACCTATTTTCGATCTCGTCTTCTGATCTGCCATTTGATGATATTATACTTCCTAGGTACTTGAAGCTCTTTACTTGTTTCAAGGGATGTTCGTTTAGGTGAATTGTTGCTGTTTGTTCTTCTTTAGTTATAGTCATTACCTCTGTTTTGCTTGTGCTAATTTTCATGTTATGTTCCCTACACATTTTGTTTAGACTATTCATGTGGTCTTGTAATTCAGCTTCTGATTTTGCTATTAGTGCTTGGTCGTCTGCAAGTCGTCTAAAGAGTATTGTCAGTGACATTAGTAGTTTTTGACTTACATGCAGTTCGTATCCCAGCAGCATCATTCTCTCCGGGCTGTTATGATCTGTCTATTCTTCTGCATTATACACATGATCACATAGGGTTATGACCACATCTGCCTTATCATGCACCAGTATCAACACAGTCTCTTCTCAACTGCAAGTTAAATCTAGACGGTAGGGAAGCAAAGAATAGCAACACCAACCTGCCATTAAGGGTCATATGAAGCAAATAAGGAGAGTTACATGAGACTAGCTACCTTATCCCATAGAAAACTTTAGTTGTAAACTACAATGAAGCATGAACAAATCTTCTTAGGGCTTGGCATGAGATGGTTGATAGGGCAAAGCAGCAGAAAAAGATGAAGGTGTGCTGCAAAGCTAATGCACCATGTACTTAGGCCAGCACAGGTTATAAATACCAGGTGTTTGTAAAGTCTCACTCCACTTTGTATGTAGAACAAATTTGAAAAATGAAGTACAATGTCATCAAAAATGTGCTAAAAAATTCATTAAATTAGTTACAATATTCACTGCTGTGGTCGAACACTGTTTTTGGGCAAGCTGGAAAGTAACAATGAAGTATTTATTGTTTGGAATGCAAAGAATTACTCCAGCAGATGACAGCAATTCGCTGCATATTGCTACATGATGGACTGTGGAGCACATCTTTTGATGACATCATGTACTTCATTTTTCAAATTTGTTGTACATAAAGGAGATACAGTCATGTGAAAGGACTACAGGTGTTGCAGGTAAAGGACCTGGACTTAAAATGACCCACATGTAGAGTAGCTCTCTGTATTATAGCCTATCCATAGACTAGGTTCCTAGATTGACCAACCCTTGATTGTCATGCTATGCTTCTCTGCAAATGTGAAGCTCAGGTACTGATATTACACACCCTATTAGTTCCTACAATTTGAGAGGGAAAGAAAGGCTCTGCATCACAACACAGTCCCTGTGCTGATGGTACTTTAGTATACCATGTCTACACCAGTCTGATACCTGTGCTGATGGTACTTTAGTACCGTATCTACACCAGCCTTATCCTGATAAATGCAAACCCTTTTCAGGACACAAGTGACATTGGAGTGTCTAATCACTCAACTGTCACACATAATTCACAAACCACATTTTACAAGGATTTATGCCTAGCATGACTTTATACACAATCCAGATAATGTATGAAGATGCTTGTCATATTTATCTTCTTCCATATTTTTCATCAACAGATCTCTTTTTTGAGTCCAGCTATGTGGCTAAGATTAAAAGCCATCGCAATATGTCCCATATATTTTGCGTCAATCCTGCAAGTTATGTTCTTTTTCTTTCAAGGGGAAGTTGGCAGGATCTTCATGTCCAGACTACTTACCAAAGGTGATATTTTCTTCTTATTAGGAAGTTTAATCTCTACTAACTATGAAGTGATGTTTGTTTAGTACAGTTTAATCTCGGTTAACAATGGACTAATTTATATTTGGCACAGTTTAATCTCTGTTAACTATGAACTAATTTATATTTGGCACAGTTTAATCTCTGTTACCCCTCTGCCGTGCGTCCACCTTGACGAGGTAGAGGGGCTTCCGCGTTCCAATGACCCCAAGAGCTATGCCGACGGTAGCACAGCTACTGGTAGGGTCACCCATGTCGGACAGGTCAAGGGAGAGGGACCAGACAAAGTGACGCACAAACCTGTTGCCTTGTAGGTAGACTGGGGACAGTCAAAGGCTAGGGAAAGCACCCCAAAATATGCTTGTCGAAATCGGATGTACTGAGCCACAGGCTTGACAAAGCAGTGCAACGTAACTTTATCATTTCATGATGCCACAGATGAAAATTAATCGTTATGGTGCTAATCCCGTGAAGTCCCATCAGGCGGTGATAGTGCCGGGCCCCCTGCCTCGAGGGGGTCCACCCATGACTACTGGTGGTCACCTTCCCCTGTGCTGTGGAGTCAAGGCACAGAGGAGTAGGTTAAGAGCTATTGACCAAATACCAAGGACACTCAACATACTACAGTGGAATGCCGAAGGAGTTTATAACAAGAAAGAATCCCTGACACAGCGTCTTCATAAAGATAGAATAGATGTGGCATGCATTCAAGAGACACACCTCAACGCCAAGCACAAATTTTCAGTCAGGGGATATCAGGCCACACGTTTCGACCGCGAAGGACATAAAGGAGGAGTTCTAATACTTACACGAAATACAATACCTTGCAGCGAAGTATCTGTGATCTCTGACAACCAAACAGAAATTATAGGTGTTGATATAATGATAAAGGACGTGAAAATAAGAATTTACAATCTTTATAGCCCAGCAGATAAGGATCTTACACTCTCAAGCATGAAAATAACTGACACAAATTGCATTATTGTCGGAGACTTTAATAGCCGTTCAGAAAGATGGGGATACCCAGATACTGACAAAAGAGGAGATGAAGTGGAGGACTGGGAAATAGACTCAAATCTCCATCTACTCAACAAAGCGGATGACACACCGAGCTTCTACTCCAGAAGATGGATTACCACTTCTACTCCAGACTTAGCTTTCTGCACAGGAGACATCCTCCACAAAATCGATCGCCATGTGCTGGACCAATTAGCAGGTAGTGACCACAGACCAATCAAGCTTGTAATGAATATGGAGTATGTTCCACAGGAGCAAAAGCCCTTGCCCGCTGGAATTACAAACGAGCAGATTGGGACAGATTTGCCACACTAACAGACAAATATTGTGAAAACATAAATACACGATATAGCAACATGAAGCAAATGGTGGAAAGTCTAAACAGAGCGATAATACAGGCAGCCACTGAGTCCATTCCAAGAGGAGCGAGGAAAAATTACAAACCATACTGGACTGAAGAACTACAAAGTTTGGAGGACAAAGTTGAAGATGCCAGGAAGACAGCAGAGAGAGAACAAACAATTGAAGTGAATACCTCTCTCAAAGCCATCTCAGCAAAATATAAAAGAACAGTAAATCAAACAACAAGAGATCGTTGGAGGGAAAAAACAGAAAACCTGAATTTTGACAGGGATGGAAACAAACTATGGAAACTAGTGAAAGCCATGAACAATGAAGGACCTAGAAACAAACAAATAACAATTAAACAAGGAAATGCCTCGCTTACAGGAAAAAAGGCTGCAAATGCACTAATGGAACACTATGCCAATGCAAACCACATTGATATTACAACTGAACAGAAGAAAGCAATCAAAGACAAACAGATACATCATAGAAATACAGAGACAGCAGCAGAATATATGATGGCAAATCTAACAATGGAAGAAATGGAACAGGCAATGAATACCCTAAAAAAGAAGAAATCACCAGGAAAGGATGGAATCACAAATGAAATGCTAATAGGACTAGGCACCAAGGCAAAGAAGAAACTACTAGCAGTCCTAAATAACAGCTGGAAGAGAGGAATAGTCCCACGGGCATGGAAGGAAGCTATACTAATACCAGTCCCAAAGAAAGGAAAAGACCTGGAAGAACCAAATGGCTATCGACCTATCAGTCTACTTAGCTGTGTAGGAAAATTAATGGAACGCATTATCAATGGCAGGCTAACATGGCATCTGGAAGAAAACAAACTCTTAACACCACACCAAGCAGGATTCAGAAAGTACAGATCCACTGAAGATCAAATAACCTATATAGCTCAGGAAATAGAGGATGCCTTCCAAGAGAAAAAGCACACACTAACAGTCTGGATAGATTTAGAAAAAGCATTTGATAAAGTATGGAAGGAAGGACTGAAAGTAAAACTGCAAAACATGCATGTTTGTGGAAAAATGTATAAATGGATCAGCCACTACCTTGAGAACAGAACTGCCAGGACAAAAGTACAAGGACAATCAAGCAAAATGATGCTGCTGGAGCAAGGTGTCCCCCAAGGAGGAGTTCTTTCACCAACATTATTCCTAGCATATATAAATGACATCACAGAAAATTTCCAGCCAGAGTACACACATCCTCCTTTGCAGATGACCTAGCCATATGGACATCTGAAGAATATATTAGCACAGCTAACAGCAGAATACAGCAAGCCTTATTAGCGCTAGAGGACTGGTCAAAATCATGGCTAGTGAAGATAAGTGAGGAGAAAACAACATGCACAGTGTTCTCCCTCTCAAATAAACCTCAGCAACCTAAGCTGGTATTGAATGGAAAAATATTGCGCCATGAAGAAAATCCAAACTATCTAGGAGTCACCTTTGATCGTCGCCTGACATGGAAGACACAGGTTGAGAAAAATCGAACAAGAGCAAGGCAGAGAATGGCAATCATGAAAAAGCTTGCTGGTACAACGTGGGGAGCAGATGAGAAAGTTCTCAAGAAGTTATATACTGGACGGGTGAGGCCAGTACTGGAATATGGCATTGCAGCTTGGGCAACAGCAGCTAAGTCAAACTTTAACAAAATAAGTAGAGTCCAAAACCAAGGAATGCGAATCATAACTGGAAGCCTGAAGACAACGCCTATTAATGAACTAGAAAAGATCACTTGTTTACAACCAATGCAGGATAGAAGAGATAGCAGAGCCCAGCAACAAGCAGAAAAATTTAGAAGATTGACAGACCACCCTATGTACAACAGATTTAATAGTTTTGGAAAGGGAAGACTGAAGCGTAGCAACTTTGTAGAAACTGCAAAACGAAGGATTAGGGCAGATCCTATTCTTAACATATCAACAGTCAAGCCCATACACAATGCACACAAGTTCCCAGCTTGGCGACAGCAGCAACTGCCTGAGATGATAGAAAACATTCCTGGTATTGAGAAAAAGAACACTCAGCATGAAACCGAAAGAAGAGAAATAACCCTAAACTACATAAAAGAACATTACCCAAGCAGGAATTGGACCCATGCATATACAGATGGATCAGCCAAAAATTCAATAGAGAATGGAGGAGGAGGAATTCTCCTAAATTTAAAAAATGGAGTGAAAAAAACACATTCAATGGCAACTGGAAAATTTTCAAGTAACTTCAAAGCGGAGGTAGAGGCTCTGAAAACTGCAGCAGAAATGCTCCTGATGGAGGAAAATAAAGAGAAGCAAATAGCTATCTTCACAGATGCAAAGTCAGCTGTCTCAATACTGAAGAGCAATAACAGCACAGAACTAACTGACCTAAGAGCAGCACTCCATGGTCTATGCCAGAAATCCAAAAAAGTTGTAATACAGTGGATCCCATCACATTGCAGTATACCTGGAAACAAAGAGGCTGACAGACTGGCAAAAGAGGGCGGACGACTACCACAGCCTGACATAGACATAACCTATAATGAGGCAAAGAGGTTGATAAAAAGCACTTATAGAACCAAATGGGAATCAGAGCATCCAGGCCATCAGAAGGATGATGCATATTACAAACTCGACCGAAGAGAACAAGTAGCAATCTTCAGACTCCGCACAGGACATAACAGGCTGAAATACCACTTGTTCAATAAACTAAAGATAGGAGATACCGATGAATGTAATTGTAGAACTGGAAAAATGACAGCAAAACATTTGCTGCAGGATTGCCCAACGTATGCAGAACAGAGAAAGATATTTTGGCCCACACCTGCTTCATTTGAGGACAAGCTCTATGGAGATATCAACAAGCTCAAGTTGACCGCAGCTTACTTTAACTATATACAGGTTGACATTTAAAGGTGCATGAAGACCCAGAGGCATGAAATGGAATATTGCTTGGATAGCATATCCATTATGTGGAAAGTCCAAATCGAAAGCTCGCTGTGTGGGCTTCATAAAAGGTGGAAAAGTGTCCTAGTGGCACGAAATGGAATATTGCTTGGATAGCAAATCCATTACGTGGAAAGTCCGAATCAAAAGCCATTGTGTGGGCTTCATAAAAGGTGGAAAAGTGTCCTAGTGGCATGAAATGGAATATTGCTTGGATAGCAAATCCATTACGTGGAAAGTCCGAATCAAAAGCCCATTGTGTGGGCTTCATAAAAGGTGGAAAAGTGTCCTAGTGGCACGAAATGGAATATTGCTTGGATAGCAAATCCATTACGTGGAAAGTCCGAATCAAAAGCCCATTGTGTGGGCTTCATAAAAGGTGGAAAAGTGTCCTAGTGGCACGAAATGGAATATTGCTTGGATAGCAAATCCATTACGTGGAAAGTCCGAATCAAAAGCCCACTGTGTGGGCTTCATAAAAGGTGGCAAAGTGTCCTAGTGGCACGAAATGGAATATTGCTTGGATAGCAAATCCATTACATGGAAAGTCCGAATCGAAAGCTCACTGTGTGGATGTCATCTGCAGACTGCATACTTCTGGTTTCCGGGAAGAACAGCCTATGGTGAACGGAAGGCCCAATATACGGAAGTGAGGCTAAACAGCCATGTGCAGGACGTGACGATTCCTTGGGTGAGCCCAGTACCAGAGCGCTATGTATCGGCTCTGCAAGTATGGAAGCCTCCTTGGATGGCGGGGAATGCCCATGGTCTGCCCCTGCCTTCCCTTGAGGGCTGACCAGGATCTTTGGCTGTTCTATATGGACCAGCTGGGATGGGGGATAACACCACAACAGTGAGAGTCAAACGTCCTAAGAAACCCCCGGGAAGGTTAACCCGGTCAACAAATGCCCGCAGAAGTCGGATGTGTCGGCCTAACGGCGCAAGAACACAGCTCTGCTGTAAACAGGCACAACGCAATCACATCCGGAAAAAAAAACTCCGGATGAACGAAGAAGAAGAAGAAGAAGAATCTCTGTTAACTATGAATTAATTTATATTTGGCACAGTTTAATCTCTGTTAACTATGAATTAATTTATATTCGGCACAGTTTTAAAGAGCACTGGCTTGCCCATTGGTCATGTGTTTATATTCTCTCAAAGGCAGGGATTAAAAAAATGACCCTGGGCTCTCAGATCAGCCGTCTAAGATGGTTATGAAGAAATGTTCTCTGAAGTGAAGATGCCCAGAGTAATATTTACCACATCACCCATCATGTCAATCAGTGTAGTGCCATCTCCAATATGAAGGTTGGCTGCAATGGATCTCCAACACTGTCTGTCTCTTTCTTGATGATACATTCTGTCAGTCTGCTGTTCGTCCATCTCTTGATGTTATCTTCCACTTGTATTGCTGTCTACCTCTTGCTTGCTTGCCTTCAACCTTACCTCCAGTATAATTTTTATAAGATTGTTATGTCTTCTAACATGACCAAAATATTTCACTTGCCTATTTTTCATTTCTTTAATCAATTCTCTTTTCATTCCCAGTTTTTTTAGAACCTCTGTATTTGATTGTTTTTTCCCCCATGAAATATGACATATTCTTCGGCATATTCACATCTCCAGTTCCTCTATTCAACTTTCTAAGTTCTTGTACATTATCCAGGACTTCGTGCCATATAGTAGTGTTGAATATACATAACCCATGATGTGTCAATTGTCTATAAGAACGTTGGGTCTACACCATATATCAAACATGCCTCAAGATTTGGAAAAGTGTCCTTCATTTTGTTTCTGTAACAATTAAAGGTACAGGGTGTATTTTTAATGACTCTGCAGTGTTTGAAAATATTGCCGGTCCAAGTTTTGTATTTACCTATTATGTTGCATGAGGGTGAATACAAAACTTGGACCGGCAATATTTTCAAACACTGCACAGTCATTAAAAATACACCCTATACTTTATTGTGATACCTGTCTTAGTGAAACATAACTAAACAGACTCTTTTGAGAAATAACAGTGTTTAATGACATTGTCAGTAACTGTATTGTCCAACTTTTACTTTGATCCAGTCAGTGAGTATTGGTTCTTGTTGATTTTAATGTCTCAGTGTGTAAATTCTATATTATTTGTAAATAGTGTTAAAAATGATAAATCCTGTTTTTATGTGTTAATTTGTTTTGTTATTTTTCCACAGCAAATTGGACAAACCTTCTCGCTGAGTTGATTTTCTACACTGCTGGTATACACAATGCATTGTACATTGCCCAGAGATATGAGCACAAGAACAAACAAATAAATAAGGATAAGCGGAACTTATAATAGGAACATGTCATCAGAGAAATGCCACTTCTTACAAATTTTCTTCTTCTCCTGCAATTTATCTCCCAGAGCCTCAGCCAACTCACTGCATGTACTCATATACTTTGTTGTTTCCTGCAGCTCCATCCATGTTCTTCCCAAATTATTCATCTGTCTCTTGTTCTCCATTCCATGTGTTTTTATAACTCCCTCTCTTTCTTTTGCCCTGTGAGTTTTAGAGAAAGAACTTTCTAGTTATGCTATTAATAGGTTTTCTCAATATGTGTCCTATCAAGTGCCAGTGTATTTTCCTCACCTCTTCATTCTCTGGGATTTGTTTAGTTTACTCCACGAGCTCCACATTGGTGATTCTCTCATATCATTTTAGTATTTCTGTTCTGCGCAAACACCAGTTAATGAATGTTTTATTAATAATTGTTATTGTTCTTCATATTTTCGATCCATGCAGCATTACAGATTTGACATCAGAGTCACATGTTCTGGGTTTGGTTCCAGTTATAATTTCTTTTGACTTTCATACATTTCCTAGTGCTATGGAGCCTGCTCTTGATCTTGTATTAATATTTTAATTTAATTTAATTTTTATTTAATAATAATTTTATTTTATGACTCTGTTCCCCCTAACTTTTTCTGTGTTGCTATCTAAATATATGTATGATCCCACCTGAATCAAGCAAATGATAAATCTGTCTCCGTTGGTGAAACCTCACTTCAAGTGAATTAGAGACAATGATGAATAATAAAGGAAGAACATGGAGGGAGATGGCAGAAGATAGAAATGCTTGAGATGTTTGAGGATCTATGCTAGTTTGGGGGATAGAGGTCAGTAGTAGTTGCGGCCTGGTCGTCATGTATTACAACCAACCCATGCAGCGGGGATTACCAAACATAGACATAGGCTGTCATCTTGACCCAGCCTTAAATAAGTACCAGGAAATGTTTTGGGAAGTAAAGATTGCCAGGTTGATGTTGACCCATGGGGTACAAATTACCGGCCAGTAAAAATGTTGGACTGGTAGCATATACCCAATATGCCTCGAGGCTTGAAAATATATCCTTGACTTAGTTCACATATACCCAACAGGCAAATATATCCTTGACTTACTTCACATATATCCCAACAGGCAAATATATCCTTGACTTAGTTCACATATACCCAACAGGCCTCTCACTCTGGGCACTGGGTTGAGTCTGCTTTAACTATATCCTTGACTTACTTCACATATACCCAACAGGCATCTCACTATGGGCACTGGGTTGAGTCTGCTTTAACTATATCCTTGACTTACTTCACATATACCCAACAGGCCTCTCACTCTGGGCACTGGGTTGAGTCTGCTTTAACTATATCCTTGACTTACTTCACATATACCCAACAGGCATCTCACTATGGGCACTGGGTTGAGTCTGCTTTAACTATATCCTTGACTTACTTCACATATATCCCAACAGGCCTCTCACTATGGGCACTGGGTTGAGTCTGCTTTAACTATATCCTTGACTTACTTCACATATACCCAACAGGCCTCTCACTATGGGCACTGGGTTGAGTCTGCTTTAACTATATCCTTGACTTACTTCACATATATCCCAATAGGCATCTCACTATGGGCACTGGGTTGAGTCTGCTTTAACTATATCCTTGACTTACTTCACATATATCCCAACAGGCCTCTCACTCTGGGCACTGAGTTGAGTCTGCTTTAACTATATCCTTGACTTAGTTCACATATACCCAACAGGCATCTCACTATGGGCACTGGGTTGAGTCTGCTTTAACTATATCCTTGACTTACTTCACATATATCCCAACAGGCAAATATATCCTTGACTTACTTCACATATATCCCAACAGGCAAATATATCCTTGACTTACTTCACATATATCCCAACAGGCCTCTCACTCTGGGCACTGGGTTGAGTCTGCTTTAACTATATCCTTGACTTAGTTCACATATATCCCAACAGGCCTCTCACTCTGGGCACTGGGTTGAGTCTGCTTTAACTATATCCTTGACTTACTTCACATATATCCCAACAGGCATCTCACTATGGGCACTGGGTTGAGTCTGCTTTAACTATATCCTTGACTTACTTCACATATATCCCAACAGGCCTCTCACTTTGGGCACTGGGTTGAGTCTGCTTTAACTATATCCTTGACTTAGTTCACATATATCCCAACAGGCCTCTCACTCTGGGCACTGGGTTGAGTCTGCTTTAACTATATCCTTGACTTACTTCACATATATCCCAACAGGCATCTCACTATGGGCACTGGGTTGAGTCTGCTTTAACTATATCCTTGACTTACTTCACATATATCCCAACAGGCCTCTCACTCTGGGCACTGGGTTGAGTCTGCTTTAACTATATCCTTGACTTAGTTCACATATACCCAACAGGCATCTCACTATGGGCACTGGGTTGAGTCTGCTTTAACTATATCCTTGACTTACTTCACATATATCCCAACAGGCCTCTCACTCTGGGCACTGGGTTGAGTCTGCTTTAACTATATCCTTGACTTAGTTCACATATACCCAACAGGCATCTCACTATGGGCACTGGGTTGAGTCTGCTTTAACTATATCCTTGACGTACTTCACATATACCCAACAGGCATCTCACTCTGGGCACTGGGTTGAGTCTGCTTTAACTATATCCTTGACTTACTTCACATATACCCAACAGGCCTCTCACTCTGGGCACTGGGTTGAGTCTGCTTTAACTATATCCTTGACTTACTTCACATATACCCAACAGGCCTCTCACTATGGGCACTGGGTTGAGTCTACTTTAACTATATCCTTGACTTACTTCACATATACCCAACAGGCCTCTCACTATGGGCACTGGGTTGAGTCTGCTTTAACTATATCCTTGACTTACTTCACATATACCCAACAGGCATCTCACTATGGGCACTGGGTTGAGTCTGCTTTAACTATATCCTTGACTTAGTTCACATATACCCAACAGGCCTCTCACTATGGGCACTGGGTTGAGTCTGCTTTAACTATATCCTTGACTTACTTCACATATACCCAACAGGCATCTCACTATGGGCACTGGGTTGAGTCTGCTTTAACTATATCCTTGACTTACTTCACATATACCCAACAGGCCTCTCACTATGGGCACTGGGTTGAGTCTGCTTTAACTATATCCTTGACTTACTTCACATATACCCAACAGGCCTCTCACTATGGGCACTGGGTTGAGTCTGCTTTAACTATATCCTTGACTTACTTCACATATACCCAACAGGCCTCTCACTATGGGCACTGGGTTGAGTCTGCTTTAACTATATCCTTGACTTACTTCACATATACCCAACAGACATCTCACTCTGGACACTGGGTTGAGTCTGCTGAAAGTTAAAGACCTAAATCCTATGAGGTCAGCATGGTCGAATGGGTAAGAACGTGTGTTCTTAAACATCCGTTGTGCCGATGTCGAGGTAACGGTTCAACCCCTTCACCAGACAGCTGGACTAAAATGTTGACCCATTGTCCTTGACTTGGGGACATAAATTACAAGTACCTCTGAAGTCGGAGTGGGTTCGCCTGATGGTGATGGTCATTGTTAATAGAGAAAGCTAATCCACACACAAAATTCAGTCCATTACTACTGGGTTCAAAGCGAGCGAGCTAAAAAAAAAAACAATGGAAAAAAATATGACCAACCTAGGCCTAATTCCAGTCATCCCATTTGTGCTGTGTTGACTGATGACCTGGCTGCAGTCTAACAGGGCTCTCTGCAGGTGTGAAATTCCAGTACCTGTCTTGCACACCCAGCTGGTTTCTGAGTTTGGAGAAGGCAAGGAGAGCTCTGTAGCACAGAAATAGTGAGGATGGTTCTTCTTTGATACCAGGTTAGAAGGAAATCTCAATGCCAATATCACTCCAGTAAGTTGTCAGTGCTGAAACAACCTGAAATCTGGTGTAACAACAGTCTTTCAGGGGATTCACCAACCGAGCAAGGAACCAACCCATCAGTTGCCTCTGTGTATGTGTGGGAGGAGAGAGTTGGTTGGTGGGTGGGTAGATGATTGTGTGCACTTGTGATTATCCATGCATAGATGCATGTGTAGGTGCTTTTATGCCCACACTCACATATGTACAACCACACATAATATATATGCTTAAATAACATATTTTCATAGGCAGAATCCAGAATAGCAAAGTATTTTGTACATATCATATTTGAAGTTCCTATATATATTTGTTGAAAATCTGTCATATTTAATGTATATTATATTTTTAATGCATATCAAAAGGGATTATAAAAGCATACATTGTTATAAAAGTACTTAAATCTTGATAGTAGTGTACATTTTCAGTTGGACATTCAAGTTATTTCTGTATGTTGTGGGCCTAAGGAAGAAGATAGGAATTAGAGCAGACATTCATTTTATTTTTATGAAGCTTACTGTGTTTGCAGCATAGTACTTTTAGTATGCAGCTAGAATTTAGTGTATTTCAGTGAATATGTTTGCAGTTTAGTACCTTGTAGCACTAGTGAAGATATAGTTTTGCTGTTACCTGGAGCAGGACAGGGCAATTAAGAAGGCAGCTGGTCACTCCACAACATTGCATATTTGGTTCTTTCAACCCTTAAAGGTCACATCAGCTGCCCAATTTGGGGGGGGGGAAGAATAACAAATACAACAAAATTACAAGCTCATTACTTTCAAAGAGGCCAAATATACACCTTGTAAAAAACAAATACATAAAAAAAAATACAAATTGAAAATTTAAAAAAAAAAAATTTAAGGTTATAGCAGCTGCTTAATGGGAGTAATATCAAAAACTACAAAATCACCAGCAGATTAAAAAAAGGCCAAATATACACCATGTAAAAAACAAGTACATTGTCAGATGTCTGTAGTATGCTCTGACTAAACATAACATTCAATCACATTTGCCACATATATTGGTACACCTGAAGAATAGCCAATCACATATACTTCATTGCTTGGACAGTGAGGGATACAGTTTATAATATTTTATACATACTATTTTGAGCATTGGTTGTGGATTTACCTATATATTTTGTTTTTGCTACCAAAATATTTATAATACATGTGTATGATTACAAGTACATGTATGCTTGCCTACCTTCATGTGTATATGTGGAAGCATTTGCTTGTTGTGCATGCATATGTGCATGCTCATAACACCATATGCTTACTGCCAGCAAGAGATTAATCAAACAAACTGTTGATGAACAAACTGTTGATGAACAAACTGTTGATGTACAATCATATCTTATCTTGTGATGATTACTTAAAATTTTACAGTAAATTATCGGCTCTTTGTATATGTGTATAAAAAGATTTAGTTTTAGTTTTAGTTTTAGTCGTTGGATCAACATCACGGCACACGGTTTAACCCATAAGTGCTCCGTTTTCCTCCTAACTCAAACCTGAGTCTGGAGAAACTCAGCTCAATGCACGAACTTCGTTGCATCGGCGAGGATCCTGAAATACTTCGGGTAGATTTTTAACTCGAAATTTTGCCCGGGAAGCGCCGTTAGGCTACTCTTTTTCGATTTCCAACTGCCAAGGGATTTTTTTACGTGCGCAACAATACACACAGGCGTCCGATCTCACTACCCAGAGACCAGGGGAAATTTTATTACTGGAAGTCCAGGTGGATTTTTTAAATAAATCCCGGTGGATTCTTTAAATAAATCCCGGTCCTCACCGCGGCCTGAACCTGGGACCTCCAGCACTCGAGGCGGACACCATACCTCGAGACCACACAGCCCCCCTTGTGTATAACAAACTATATATATATAGAGAGAGAGACTCAGTTTATACTTTATGATGTCTCTGTGACTGTGACTCTTTCATTATACTAGGGATGGTCAATAAGTAATGCCACCTATGTTTTATCTATATAAATACTTTATCGATTTGCAATTTATTAATTTGGTGGGATTCCTCAAACACTCTTTTGCATGTTGTATCACTACAAACCTGCTTCAGTCACAGGTTGCACAATAGTAATGGTTTAAAAATGGGCACCAAAGAAGTTCGGTTAAAGCAACGTCATGTTATAGAATTCCTCAATGCTAAAGGTGAGACCTCGATTCGCATTCATGAATGTTTGAGTATTGTTTATGGAGATTCAACAGATGTTAGCACTATCCGATGTTTGGTACGTCATTGTGACGAAGCTGAAGTATGTCAATCCTTACTGGCTGATGCAAACCGGAATGGCTGTCCGTTAACCACATTGACTTCACACAGCATGATGATGCATCATTCGTGGTGACCATCGGGTAACACTGGATGAACTTTGTTCCACGTTGTCCATTACTAAAGGCAGTACCCAGACCATCATTAAAGACCTGGGTTATTCAAAGGTTTGTGCACAGTGGCATCAACACAATGAATGTTGTGTAGAGTCGATGCAGTTAACGGACGGCCTATGCGCTTTGCGTCAGCCAATGAGGACTGACCTACTTCAGCTTCATCACAACGACATACCCAACATTGGACAGTGCTAACATCCTCTGCAGAATCTCCATAAACAATACTCAAACGTTCGTGGATGCGAATTGGGGTCTCACCTTCAGCATTGAGGAATTCTATGACACTACGTTGGTTTAACCGAACTTCTTTGGTGTCCATTTTTAAACCGTTACTGTTGCACAGCCTTTGACTGAAACAGGTTGGTAGTGATATACAGTGCAGAAGAGTGGATGAGGAATCCATCTAAATTAATAAATTGCAATTCGATGAAGTATTTAAATAGATAAAAAATAGGAGGCATTACTTATTGACTGACCCTTGTATAGGATACATTCTGACCTTTTCAGTTAGATTAAAATAAACTTCATTCAATGAGACTATTTTACTGTAACTCCAAATGCTTGAATTTCTGCTATACACATAAGTTTGTTTTTCATTTGCTGTTTTACTTAATTATCTGTGAATGTACATAAAGATCACACAGTGTAAATTATGTTTTGCTTTCTTTAATGTCAGTGTATTCTGTAAGTGTGTGTTTTATAATTATTATCAGGTGGTTGATATCATTGTGTAAATACAGCTACAAGGCTAAGAGGGTTCAGAAAGGCTAAGGATGTTGTTAGACATCATCATCATCATGTGACATGCCGATAAGCTTCGGCAGTCATGTTTCGCCATTTCACATGATCGCCAGAACCGTGGATTAGCTCTGTGTTGTTACCTCGATTATGTCGTGTGCAAAAGCCATCTAGTTATTTACGTCTCTGCCTTCCCCATTGTTCTTTTCCCCTCAAACCAGTTGCCACCGAATTCTCCAGTTTATTTCTTCTCATAATGTTTCCAAAAAATGTTGACTGTCTACTCTAATTTCCCTCATCAGTTTGCAGTTTTCATTTGTTTATTATAGGATTTGCTCATTGGCTTTTTGTCTGTCCAAGGTATTCTTTGCATTTTCCTCAAAAACTACATCTTCACTGCCATTAGATGTTTATTAGCTTGTCTGCTCATTGTCCATACAAACATTGGCACCTTGCCATCTTGACAGACGATAGTTTGTTACATTGTGCTTCAAAAAGGCGCAATAACTACAACCCATGGTGGTGGCGAATGTGGCTGATAAGGCAAATTCATGCTGTAAATGGTCATCCACAGTAGATGCATGGGAAAACATGGTCAATTCCACCATCATGCACTATCTTACGTCTCTTACGATCTGTGTGTGCTTTATCTGCAATCATTTTCTCCTTTCTCTTTATTCCATTTCTGATAATTGCCCTCCATGCAACACGTTCAGCGGCGACCAATATGTATTATCAATGCTTGTATCAGTCATGTCCTGCTTACACACATCTTTGTATTGTAGTAGAGGCCGACCATCTGTAATTCACCAAAAAAGATATCCTTTGGTATTCTAACATCATCCAACCTTCTAACGTGTCATATCCATCTAAGCCTATGAAGACTGAGCATGGAACACACCGTCACACAACTTGATCTTTCCAGTACTTCAGTATTTGTGATTTTGTCTTGCTGTTTAAAAGTTTCTCTTGGTGTGAGTAAGTTGACCAGGTTTCACTGCCATAAAGAAGAGTACTAAGGACACAGGCTTGGTAGACGAGGACTTTTGTTTTGGCAGTAAATTTCCTGTTCTCCCAGATTCTTTTTGCTAATATGTTCATTGTTGTTGCTGCCTTACCAATCCTGATGTTGATTTCCTGATCTGGGGATAATTTGCTATTTACCTCTGATCCTAGATATGTAAAATGGTCTACTATCTCCAGTTCTGCATCGTCACTACAGATTGATGGTACCCCATGTGCCCCTTGTGACATAATCTGTGTCTTCTTTTTGCTAATTGTAAAACCAAATTCAGAACAAGCATTGGAGAAAGCAGATAGCAGATGTTGTAATTCTTCCTCAGAGTGTGTCGTAATTGCAGCATCATCCCCCAAAAAGCAACTTTCTGATTAGTACCCTCCTAATTTCGGTCTTGGCCTTCAATCTCTGAGCATTACAGAGGCTGCCATCTGAGCGTGCGTGAATGTATATACCGGAATCCTGATCACGAAAGGCATATTTCAGTAGAAGTGAAAAGTATATTTCAAAGGGGGGATAATACACAACCTAGCTTAACTCCACTCTTGATTTCAAACGCTTCTGAAGTTGCACCATCAAACTTGATTATACCCTCTCATACCTGTGTGGAACGATTCCACAATGGACAGAAGAGTTGGTGGGCAGCCAATCTTCTTTAGTGCCTTGAACAGACCCTCACGCCTGACCAAATCAAATGCCTTTGTGAGGTCGATGAAGGCAAACAGTGGTTGATTTTGTTCTCAGCATTTTTCTTTCATTTGTCGCAAAGAGAATATCATATCAATGGTAGGCCGGTTCTGTCGGAAGCCGCAGTGTGATTTGGGGTAGTCTTTATCTCCTAGGACTTGAAATCTGTGCAGAACAATTCTGGCAAATACTTTTCCAACAATACACAGAAGTGAGATACCCCTATAGTTCTTACAGTCGCTTTGGTCGCCCTTGTTCTTGTACAGTGTTATGATGCTTGAATCTTTGAAATCCTGTGGGACTTGTCCTTCTCGCTAGCATAGCTCTATTAGCTGGTGGATCTGTAGAGTGAGTGTGTCTTGCCCACTCCTGATAACCTCTATTGGAATCCCATCTTTACCTGGAGCCTTGCCAGATGCAAGTTCATTTATAGCACACTTAACTTCTGTTATGATAGGAAGTGTGTCCAGGTGGTCAAGAGTTGGCAGGGCCTCTTTAGCATTGAGGGCATCATCCGCTAGCTTGGTCTCACTTGAGTAAAGCTCTACATAGTGTTCTACCCATCAATCCATCTGCTGTTTCTTATCAATGATGATTTCTCCAGGCACGGTTTTCAGTGGTGCACTTCTTTTGATCATTGGACCACAGGCTTTCTTTATCCCTTCATACATGCTTCAGATGTTTCCCTTATCACTTGCGATTTGAATGGACTCACATAACTTGTTCCAATAGCCTTTTCACACTGCCTGGCAGCCTGTTGCACATCCTTCCTAGTTTGCTTCAGCTCTCTGAGAGTGCTATGCATTGTTCTTTCCTTGTTTCGTAAGAGAGTATCTTCTTTTTATCAATCAAGGGCTGCAATGTCAGGCTGTTTGCCGCAAACCAGTCATGTCTCTTATGATCCACAGTGTCATAAACCCCTACCGCAGTTTTATAAAGAGTTTCCTTAAGTTTACCCCACTTTTCCCTTACTGTACAATTTTCATATGTATCAGTGAAAGCGTCTTCAAATTGCTGTTAAAACTCAAAACACTTTTCAGGATCGTGAATGGTAATAATATTCATCCTGGGGCTAGATTTATGTTTAGCTGTGTAGATTCTCTTTGGTCTCAGACTAACCCTTGCAACAACCGAAGAATGATCAGTATCACAGTCAGCTCTGTGGTAAATTTGAGTTAATGCTGTATGGTTCAGATGTTGTCTCCTTGTGATGATGAATTCCAGCTGATGCCAATGGCCGGATCTGGGATGTTTCCATGTGACCTTATGCAGCTCTTTTGTTTTAAAAAAGGAGTGTGTAATACTTAGGTCATTTCTGATACAATGCTCCAGCAGCCTTTGCCCATTTTCTTTCATGCGACCGATGTTGTATTTTCCAAGGCACACTGGCTATGAACTCGAGTCCTTGCTCACACAAGCATTGAAATCGCCGAGCATATAAATGTAATCAGATTTTGGAACTGCCTTGATCACAGAGTCTAACTCCTCATAGAACGAATCCTTCACATCATCAGAGGAAGCGAGTGTCTGTGAATATGCAGTGATAATGGTGGCAAAACCACAAGAGGCTTCCAAGCGCAGGGATAATAGTCTTTCATTACCTTCAGCTGAAATTTCAATCATTCCCAGTTGCAAATTCTTCACTGCAAAGCCCACACCATGTTGCCTTTTTTTCTGCCTGCTCTCTACCCTTGCACACACAAAAAAATGTGTAATTGTTTTCTCTGAGTGACCCTTCCTCAGCGAGGCGAGTCTCCTGCAGGCCAGCAATATCAGTGTTAAGACGACTGAGTTCGGCATCAATCACAGCCGTTTTTCTCATATCGTCAATATTCGTCAAGTCAGTGGAAAATCCTGGACACATGGTTCTTACGTTCCAGGTTGCAAGCCGTAGCTAGAGGTTTCTATTTTTGTTTTTATTAATACCTGGTGCATTGGTTTTACAGTCTGCGATTCAGATTTTGTCCTAGCCCCAAGCACCCATTGAAGCAATGGAAGAAACTGAATCACCGCTCTTTGAGCTTCTTTGGGTGGATTTTGGGTCAACGCGGGAATTTTCTCAACGGTTAGAAACATAACCTATGCATCATAGGACGATAAGCGCTGACTCTTTTATTCATTGGTCAGTACTTATCACACGACTATGACATGATCATGTTCAACGTACGCAATTACGCACGGCGCGGCACGAACGGATTTTAAATGAACGCCCCTTATATGATACTGGAGATATACCTTCTGAATTATGTAATTCTATATTTATTGCAAACCCGAAGAAATCGGGAGCCTTTGAATGTGATAAGTATCGAACAATTAGTATAATGAGCCACATCACAAAGATTCTACTAAGAATTATCATGCAAACAGTTAGAAAAAAATACAACCCGAAATAGGAGAAGAACAATGTGGGTTTGTAGAAGGAAAGATACGCTGAGAACATTAATTTAACGCTCTATAGAAGCAAACAACGACTTATTACCTTTGCTTTATTGACTACACAATGGCTTTCCATAAAGTAAGATATGTCAACATGATGGAGATGCTTGCAGATCTGCAAATTGATGGGAAAGACTGTAGACTCATAAAAGACATATATTGGAAACAACAAGCTGCCATGTAGATTGGTAATGAAATAGGTCAATATCATCCTATTAAGAAAAGTGTGAGACAGGGATGTGTAATGCCTCCAGATCTTTTTTCCATGTACAGTGCAAATATTTTCAGAAATAGGAATCACTATTGAAGGATGTAACACCAGTGACATTAGATATGCAGATGATACAGTCTTGATTGCAGACAATAAGCAGGATCTGCAACATTTAGTAGATGCGGTTGTTGCACACAGTGAACAACTAGGGTTAGAATTAAATTGTAGGAAGACACATTATGGTCATCACTAGAAAGAAGGAAATACCACAATGTAATATGCAAGTAAATGGGAATAGTCTAAAGCAAGTGAATAGGTGTCATATATTTTGAAAGGAGTGGGAGATCACTGTAGTGCATGCCCCATCTCTAACAAAAGAAGTAGAGCCCCATCCTCTTCTATCTTCAATAACCCCAGAATATGAACCTTGAGTTATCTGCAGGCCTCGTTCTATTAAGTATGTCTAGGAGATATAGATTATGGCCCTGGTGAGAATAATGATTACTAACTGGGATTCTGCCCCTTCTCCAAGGATTCTTTAGCTCTGGAGCCCCCTTATTGGTTATCAAATCTGAGGAAAGTCTGGAGAAGTTTCTCAGCCTGATTTAGATGAAGAAAACATGGATGTTGAGCAGTTGATAGATCTAGAGTCTTTTTATTTCCCCATTCAGTAAGTCATTATGAGTTAATTTATCTTTAAACAATCAAACACATAAACAAGTCTCAATAGATCCGGACAACAGATGTACACACAAAAGGTGGGGAATCACAGATAGGTTTGAACTGATAAATTAACAGAAGGTCAATTCATGTTAATCATTTATTGACTGAGCCTGAGCCTTCTGGCCAGTACATACATTTCCATTGTGGGTTACACAAGATATATTAGAAAAGTTGTACATTGGACCATTGTCCCAGAACATCAATCAAGCATCAATATATGAGATGTCAACAAGTGTGAAACATAGTAAACATTTTGATGTTGTACATATTAAGTGTGATGGTGATGACTCAACAATTAAATATCAGTTTTCCTGAAATTGGGTGTGGTGTGTACCAATTTAGAAAGGTAACCTGGTGACTGGAAGATTAGGTAAGCCAGGGTCCATTGACTGATGGATCCACTTCAGGTCTGCCCGTATAGCTCCTCTGAAGGCCTCCCCATACTCTGCTCATAGCCAAGTCATCTTCCATCTCACTTGTGGTTCATCTCTTTCTCTCGGCTTCCCTCTGTCAGGTCTGATTTAGGTGGTTAGTTTGTTGATGTGTTGGGTGGTTGTTGGTATGTAGCCACCAAGATCACTGATGAATATTCACATAAATATATACATTCCTACCAATACAATCTTTTAAAAGTAGGTAAAAGAAATCTAAATTCCTGAAGTAGGAACTAGTTCCCCTCCCCTCCTTTTTTCTCTAATCTAGTGTTGGGTTAATTTGGGGTGGTCAGAGTTTATCACACTGTGTACGCCTTGTATCAACTTGTTCCTGCTGTATGTAAGTTCTCATTTGACCTGGGGTCCGTGAACGTGTACAGTAAGACAATGACAAGAGTGAGAATATGTCAAGATGCAGGTAAATAAATGACATACATTTATAACACTTCTTCCACTCAATGGTGTTTATCGCGTGTATAAATAATTCTCTGTGTTTTCCCAATTAACTTCTTCTTCTTCTTCGTGTGTCTAATAACTCTCTCCCATTATCTGTTGTTGTGATGTGGAGTGTTGTGTTGTGTGGTGATGAGTGGTGTTGTGTTTTAAGTTATGTTGAGTAATGAGTTAAGTTCACTGCACGTGATGGTGTTCCGCGAAGCACAACTTTCTCATGTAAAGCAATTCATGTGTGCCCTTATCTAGTTAAATTTGACATAAATATAAATATTAGTTCCATCAAACCCTATTAATTCAACAGATGAAGCAGAAAGGAAGGATTTGATTTCTTTTTCAGCTTTCTAGATCGTAAATAGGCATAGATAAGTCTGTTTTAGAACGAGGCACTTGTTCTAGTACACGAACTGTCATTTCAGCTGTAGATAGTGATAGCATCTTTTATCAGTGTTTTCTGGTGAAATGCACAAGATTGCTTTAGAATCATCACTTCTCACAGTTTTTTTAAGAATAGAATGTAAGAGTATAATGCACTTCTTAAAGTTAATAATTATCTCTAAGAATATAAGAGATTGCAGTTTTCATCGAAGAGAATATTAGAGAGTCATTTTGCCCGGGAATGGCTCTGCGTCGTTAGAATCCACAGTCGAGCATTTTTACATTTCAGAGGTTTTAATTAATAATAATACATTTCAATTGACATCACAAACACTGGATTACCGTTCTTTTGACCACTTGATACATGGGGTTTATCAGTTAATCTAAGGACCTAACAAGCTCACCTGAGGATCCAGACATTCTGCCTTGCCCATTGAAACTTTTGGTCACACAATCTTCTCACATCTGTTCATGAGGCGAGTTTCAGAAAAGAGTGCGGGCTTATTAACATTTCTGATGAAATAGTAACATATGCTAATTATGCTTTTGCGCGAAAGCGGGTCACATGTCCCTTTTCATCCAATGGTCTTCCGAGCTTTGTCTGATGCAATCTTTCTAAGAATCCACGTCATTTGTCACTTGTTCAGTTCCAGTTTCGATGTTAAGTTTTAAGTCCTAGTCTCCATTTGCGGTTGTGAAGTCAATTTCTTTTAATGTTGTTTCCTCTTTTTGCGGCAGGAGTTGGTAAATGAATAATGGTGGTTGCGTTATGCCACAATAGGTACCAATTATCTCGGGACAGTCATTGCATTTTATGGGAGATGCCTTCAAAATATTAGAACAAGAATAGCCATGGCAAGATGGAAAACATACTGACCAATAGAAAGATGTCATTTGCATCGGAAAAAGAGTGTTGTGGTACTACATAGAACTAGTACTTTTGAATCGATGTAAAGCGTGGACAATGAGCAGACAAGCTGAAAAACATCTGAAGGCTGTGGAAATGTGGTTTCTGAGGAAAATGCAAAGAATGCCATGGACAGACGGAAAAAAACCAATGACTAAGTCCTACAAGAAACATATGAAAACTGAACTGATTAGAGAAATTAGACGTAGACGGTAACAGTTGTTTTGGAGACGTTATGAGCAGAAATACATTGGGGAATTTCGTTACGACTGGCAAGATTGAGGGGAAGAGAACAAGGGAAAGGGAGAGAAGTAAATACTTGGATGGTTTGGCCACATGGTATGGTCGAGACAAAAAAAAAATTGAGCTTATCCACGACTCTGGTGATCGCATGGCATGGGGAAACATGATCCCCTACGCTGATATACATTGCACATGATGATGATGATATTAAATGTCTCAGAGGCTTGGACAGAGCAGTGATAGAAGGGATGGATTCTGGTGGACGAGGCAGGAGATGGCCAGTACGAAGATGGATACAATACATCGCAAACACCTTTGGCATGAGTGTGCCTGAGGCAGGAGACATGACAAGAGATGAAGAGGCTTGTGAACAGGCCGTGATTATAGCAACGCTCTATGAAGGACCTGCTACAAGCTGGTCGTGACACTCACAAAATTTTCTGTCTATAGTCTTATTGGTAGTCCTGCTATTGAGTTGAGTGGGTGGCGCGACACTGTGAGCTGTGAATTTCGTTTGGAATGTTTTTACATCTGTCCGTGGTTGTTGTAGTGTGAACTGCATGTTTGGAACGACGGCGGTCGGCCTGTCAATTGGAATTGACTGGATTACCTTTTCAGTTCACGAGTGCATTTTTCAAGAGGAGTCCTGGGGGTCGTCGTTGGAGCAAAGTGTTCGTGCTTTGTGCGATGCTTTCAGCGGGCCGCTCTGCCGAAAGGGACCGAGCTATATGGGATAAATCCCGGGGCAATAAAGTCGATCCTCTCGACTTTTAATGCAGTAATGTGTGACTGTCGGTCTCCCTGGCCTGGGCGTTAGCGTCTTTCTCCGTAATCCCATATACTCACGTGCGTGACGTGATGTGTGCGAGAATTGGTAGCGGTTCTCGCCGCGTCGGTAACTTACGGGGTATGTGAACCGGTCGCTCAGAAAGCAATGGCAAACAACTAAGCGTAATCTTGCCTAGTACATCAACAGCAGCTGGAAAATGTTGGTGTTCACTGCAACGTCCTCTAAGGGATATGCAACATTTAAAAAAAAATGTATGACTGCTGGTTTTCTATTGACTGCTGCTCAGTAAGGTCTCAGTAAGATATGACTGAGCTGCCGGAATAACAGCAGACGGTAGTACCTACCCTCCGTTAGCGCCGAATATTGGGCAGGGCAGGGCAGACCAGGCCCTAAGTCTTGGTTGGCAGTTGGTTTTGGATCGAAGCTCCACAGGCGGACAGTTAGAGCATTGCTTTGCTGATCCGACAGCTTCTGCAGGCTTTGTGCTATGGAGAACTATAACTCCATCCCTGGTCTTAACCGGTCTCGGAATCAAAGCGAGAGGTAGCCGTTACTGGTTATAAGTCCTTGTCAATTGGCGTTAGCATGGGGCTCCACGGGTTGCCTCTGACGGTGGGAGACACCTACAGGTGTCACTGATCAGCTACCGCCCACCTCAAGCTAAGCAGCCCTCAGCCAATTGGGTGCTGATCCGTCACAGCCTGCCTGCTTCATTGGGTGCTTGGGGCTAGGACAAAATCTGTATCGCAGGCTGTAAAACCTATGCACCAGGTATTACTAAAAAGTAAAAAAAAAAAAAATAGAAACCTCAAGCTACGGCTTGCAACCTGAAACGTAAGAACCATGTTTCCAGGAGTTTTCACTGACCTGACGAATATTGACGATGTGAGAAAAACGACTGTGATTGATGCCGAACTCAATCGTCTTAACATTGATATTGCTGGCCTGCAGGAGACTTGCCTAGCTGAGGAAGGGTCACTCAGGAAAAACAACTACACCTATTTTTTGGAAGGGTGGCGAGCAGGCAGAACAAAGTCAACATGGTGTGGGCTTTGCAGTGAAGAATTCGCTACTGGGAATGATTGACATTCCAGCTGGAGGCAATGAAAGACTATTATCCCTGCGCTTGGCAACGTCTTGTGGTTTTGCCACAATTATCACTCCATATGCACCGACACTCACTTCCCCTGATGATATGAAGGATTCTTTCTATGAGGAGTTAGACTCTGTGATCAAGGCAGTTCCAAAATTCGACTACATTTATATGTTCGGTGATTTCAATGCTCGTGTGGGCAAGGACTCCGCATGAAGGAAAATGGGCAAAGGCTGCTGAGCATTGACCAGAAATGACCTATATATTACAAATTTCTTTTTTTTTAAAACAAAAGAGCTGCATAAGGTTACATGAAAACATCCAAGATCCGGCCATTGGCAGCAGCTGGGCTTCATCATCACACGGAGACAACATCTGAACTAAACATCATTAACTCGAATTTACCACAGTGCTGACTGTGATACGGATTATTCTTTGGTTGTTACAAGGGTTAGACTGAGACCAAAGAGAATCTACACAGCTAAACATAAATCTAACCCCAGGATTAATATTATTAACACCCACGATCCTGATAAGTGCTTTGAGTTCCAACAGCAACTTGAAGACGCTTTCACTGATACATCAGAAAACTGCACAGCAAGCAAAAAGTGGGGTAAACTTAAGGAAACTCTTTATAAAACAGTGGTAGGGGTTTACGGGACTGTGGATCATAAGAGACATGACTGGTTTGCGGCAAACAGCTAGACACTGCAGCCCTTGATTGATAAAAAGAAGATAGCTCTCTTAAGAAACAAGGAAAGGACAACGCATAACACACTCTCAGTGAGCTGAAGCAAGCTAGGAAGGATGTGCAAAAGGCTGCAAGTGATAAGGGATATATCAGAATAATGTATGAAGGGATAAAGAAAGCTTGTGGTCCAATGATTAAAAGCAATGCACCAGTGAAAATCTTGACTGGAGAAATCATCACTGATAAGAAACAGCAGATGGATTGATGGGTAAAGCACTATTTGGAGCTTTACTCAAGTGAGACCAAACTAGCGGATGATGCCTTCAATGCCAAAGATGCCCTACCAATTCTTGACCACATGGACAGACTTCCCACCATAAAAGAAGTTAAGTGTTTTATAAATGAACTTGCACATGTCAAGGCCCCAGGTAAGGATGTGATTCCAATAGAGGTGATCAGGAGTGGGCAAGACACACTCACTCTACAGATCCACCAGCTAATAGAGCTATGCTGGCGAGAAGAATAAGTCCCATACGATTTCAAAGATTCAAGCATCATAACACTGTACAAGAACAAGGGCGATCGGAGCGACTCTAATAACGATAGGTCTATCTCACTTATGTGTATTGTTGGAAAGTATTTGGCAGAATTATTCTGCGCAGACTTCAAGTCCTAAGAGATCAAGTCTGCGCGGAATCACAGTGTGGCTTCCGACAGAACCGGTCTGCCATTGATATGATATTCTCATTGCGACAAATGCAAGAAAAATACCGTGAACAGAATCAACCACTGTTTATTGAATTGATCGACCTCACAAACGCATTTGAGGGACTGTTCAAGGCTGCCTACCAACTTTTCTGTCCATTGTGGAATCATTCCACACAGGCATGAAGGGTACAATCAAGTTTGATGGTGCAACTTCAGAAGAGTTTGAAATCGAGAGTGGAGTTAAGCAAGGTATTGTACTAGCTCCAACTCTCTTTGGAATATACTTGTGACTTCTACTGAAAAATGCTTATAATGTGCACATAGACCAGGTGATAACAAAGGCCAAGCGGGGTTTGGCAGCGATGCGGGTGATGGCGGCAGCAAACTGTGAGCAGCGCCATCTATGTTTTCTGTACGAGGGGCTGGTCATGTCTGTTTTGGAGTATGCAATGGCAATCCTGACTGTCAGCCATAAGCAGATAGAAAGGATGGAACGGATACAGAATGAAGCTATGCGCATTATTCTTGGATGTACAAGAGATACAGCATGCAGGGCGATGCGCTACCTTCTTGATTTTCCAACCATTGAAGAGAGAATGCAAGTTTGCAGGGCACGCGCCTACCTCAGAATTAACGCAAACACACAGCATCCACTGCATAGTGAAATTAGGAAGGTGAAGGGCAGCAGGTTAAAAAGAGGACGGTCGTGGATGGGTCAAGCCGAAGACATTCTTCAACAGGTGTGTTCACTTGAGGACTTAGAACCTGGCGAGGAGTGGGTGCAAGTGCCAACAGACTTCTGCACATCCTTTTCAGTTTGCATCCAACTAGATAGAAAATGCAGACAAGAAAATCCGGCTGCTGTTGAGGCTGAAGTACAAGCGTTGATTTTCGAGAATTCGCTAGACAGTGACGCGGTCATCTACACAGATGGATCGGTCGTCCGACATGTGAGAAGCTCGTGGACCTTTACAGCTCGGGCCGGAGGGAGAATTGTGAAGGAGGACTCTGGTGCTTTCACTGAAACCACAAGTAGCCTGACCATGGAAGTCATGGCAGTAAGTAAAGCAATAACATGGCTCGAGACACAGACATTCACTAGGGCTTGTTTCCTTAGCGACTCAATGAACATGATCAAGAGGATAGAGGAGGGGTCGATCCGAAGAGAATGGTTGCTGCCTCTGAAGCGGTCTCGGCTGGCAAAGATTAGTTTCATCTTCGTGCCAGGGCATGCGGGAGTACAAGGAAATGAGCGGGCTGACAAGCTCGCAGGTGAGGCTACTGTGGAGGGCGGACGCGCCATGGACCAGGCTGACATTCTGAATGCTCTACGAGAAGTGAGACATTTGCAAGAACCAAGTGATGACTGTGAATCTACAACAATGGCCAGACTGCGAGAGCAGCAAATTAAAAGAGGGGTGGCCAAACAAGAACACCACGCAGGAAGCCAAAGAAGATTGATAAACCAACACAGAACTGGCGTCATTAGCCGCTACACGCTGCGGGATTTGCTGAGGAGGGGATCCGAGCACTTATGGACTGAATGGTCCGATGTGCAACGAGGATGATCTGTCGACTAACTAACTAACTAACTAACTAACTGAAATATGCCTTTCGTGATCAGGATGATGATATTTACATTCACGCACGCTCAGATGGCGGCCTCTACAATGCTCAGAGATTGAAGGCCAAGACCAAAATTAGGAGGGTACTGATAAGAGTGTTGCTTTTTGCAGATGCTGCTGCAATTACGATCAACTCTGAGGAAGAATTACAACGTCTACTATCTGCATTATCCAATGCTTGTTCTGAATTTGGTTTTACAATTAGCAAACAGAAGACAAATTATGTAACAAGGTGCACATCGGATGCCATCAATCTTTACTGACGACGCCGAACTGGAGATAGTGGACCATTTTACATATCTAGGATAAGAGGTAAATAGCAAATTATCCCTAGATCAGGAAATCAACATCAGGATTGGTAAGGCAGCAACAACAATGAACAGGTTAAGAAAAAGAGTATGGGAGAACAGGAAGCTTACTGCCAAAACAAAAGTCCTTGTCTATAAAGCATATGTCCTCAATACTGCAAATACTGAAGAATTGGAAAGATCAGGTTGTGTGACGGTGTATTCCATGCTCAGTCTTCGTAGACATAGATGGATAGGACACGTTAGGAGGATGGATGATGGTAGAATACTAAAGGACATCTTTTTTGGTGAATTACAGATGGGTAAGAGATCTCAGGGTCGGCCTCTACTACGATACAAAGATGTGTGTAAACAGGACATGACTGATACAAGCATTGATAAAGCACATTGGGAACAAGTTGCCGCTGAACGTGTTGCACGGAGGGCAAATATCAGAAACATAATAAAGACAACGGAGAAAATTATTGCAGATAAGTCACACACTGACCGTGTAAGGCGTAAGATGGTTCATGATGGTGAAAATGAAAATGACCATGTGTTCACATGCATGCACTGTGGACTAACATCTACTGCGCGAATTGGCCTTATCAGTCACATTCGCCACCACCATGGGTTGTATTTATTAAGCCTTTTTGAAGCACAATGTAATAAACTATCGTCTGTAAAGAAGGCAAGGTGCCAATGAATGAATGGATGCTGCTCCCATCGACGATGAACTGTATTTTCCGTGGACTTTTGTGTTGGCATTTTGACGGTGGCATTATGCACAGTGTACCTGTGCGGGATGTTTGTTTGTCGAGACTCCTGTCTATTCCACTTTTCACATAAGGCAGTGAGGAGCATTTCGTGTGCTGTACACTGACACAGGTATGGTGCATAATGGAGAATACCCGTTGTCGTGAAGTTGGAACCGCGACTGAATAACCAACCAACCAACCAACTAACCAACCAACCAACCAATCAACCAACCAACCAACCATCCAACCAACCAACCAACCAACCAACCAGCCAATCAACTAACCAATCAACTAACGAACTAACTAACTAACTAACTAACTAACTAACTAACTAACTAACTGGTAGCTTAGAGTATAACTAACTGGCTTATTAAACCAGCAATCTGGATTCAGTCCCCAATTAGGGATGGATTCTTTTTCTGCATATGGTTTTGATGTCCGCCCGCTATTGTAAAATGGGAATGAGGGTTGAGTTCAGTTGAGGTGAGTTAAGAACCGACATCACTGCACTCAGGACATTCCCATGCGTGCTCAGTCCCCTCGTTCAACAGCCAGCGAAGAGTCATACTACTAATCGTTCCCACCGCTATCTGATTAAAAGTTCTCTTGGTCTTCCCTCTCAGAACCCCTGCCGATCCCCCGCAATCTCATTCTTTCCACATATGGGTTCTCAATCTGTTCCTCCGCCTTCTCCACCTGGTCCCACAAGCGCACGACCACCTCCCCCTTGTCCATAGGCAAGATACCACCAAGAGGTGCATTTCCTGCTAGCCTTTCATCCTGTTCATTTCCCCGTACACCCTCATGGCCAGGGCAAAATATCCAAACAATTCTCACAATCTGTGACATCTGAAGCAACGAGAGCCACTCCACACGAAACCTTCCTTTTTCCACCTTACTAAGCATACTCTTTGAATCCGTAATGAATACAACGTGTGTTGTCTCCTCTAGACACCGGAATGCCGCTGTTACTGCCATCCACCTCCATTCTCATGCTAGAGGTCGTAGTCTCATATGCCAGGCTCTCCTTTTTCAAGACTTAATGCATTGAGGGCTATGGCAGCAACCGGGATAGATCAGAGGATGCTGTACAGGCTCTTTCAGTAGTTAATAATTTCTGTCATTGAGTATGGTTTGGGGCTGCTGCCAGTATCAAAAAGCCAGCTTGAAAGGTTGGAGCGCATACAGAATGCTATCATGCTGTTAATACTGGGGTGCACAAAGGACACACCAATTATCTGTACGAGGCATATCCTGGCGCTACCTACAATGACTGGATAGACATAGGGTCCTTCAGGCCAAATGGTATCTGAGAGTTGCCGCAGACAGCGATCACCCGCTGCATGCAGCAATGGATATGGTAAAGGGTCATAGACTAAGATGAGGCAGGTCCTGGATGGCACAGGCAGAACTTTCTATAAGTCAGGTGTGTGATCTAGAGACCATCAATCGTGAAAGAGTCCGTTGAAGTTCCGGATGACATGACGGACTGGCACAATGTACTAATCACACTGGGTCGTGATAGCAGAGAATGGGCAGCGGGCCGCACTGAGTTTGAAGTGCAACAGCTGATGGGAATGAGAATAAGAAACAGATGGTATTTAAGCAAGGTCGTTACATAACCATAAAATACCACACGCTAGTATGCATGGCGTTCTTCTTCTTCTTTTCGTTCATCCGGAGTGTTTTTTCAGATGTCATTGCGGTGTGCGTTAGGCACCCTTGGGTTGAAAACCCTTAGGTCAACACATCCGGCTTATGCGTGCATTTTTGACCAGGTTAGCATTTCTGGGAGACTCTCACTTTTGTGGTACCGTCCACATTTCAGCTGGTCAAGTTGGAACAGTCGAGGACTTCGGTCATCCCTCAAGAGAAGGAAGGGACAGTCCATAGCATTTTCCGCCATCAAGGTTGCTTCCTATAGTTGCAGGGCCGACACATAGCGCCCTGGTACTGGGCTCACCAAGGGAATCGTCACGTCCTGCTCATGGCTGCTTTAATTCCTCACTTCAATATATTGGGCATTTCGTTCGCCCCGGGCCGTTCCCGCACAAACCAGACAGGTCTGCAGATGGTATCCACTCAGCGAGTTTTCAGACATGTGCTTGTCGTTGCGCCCGTCAGAGCTGTTCCAGGCACGACAGACATTCGGAAAACTACCTAGTCAGAGCTGTTCCGAACAAGAGCGGCATTCGGAAACTGGGTAGTCAGAGCTGTTCCTAGCACGAGAGACATTCGGACGAGACATTTCACTCGGACGTAATTGCGTAGTGTAAATTTTTAGTTTGCCACCCGTAGGATGACACTTCCGACTTCCGGCGAGCATTTTTTAATGAGGTTAGCCTTCCTTTGGTTCCGAGGCACGTTAGACTGTTGTGATGTCACCCACAGCTCAGCTGGTCAAGATAGAACGATCAACGACATCGCGGTCTGCTCTCAAGGGAAGGCAGGGGCAGACCATGGGCATTCCCTCACTATCCGAGGAGGCTTCCATAATTGCAGAGCCGGCACATATTGCTCTCAGACTGGGCTCATCCGAGGAGTTGCCACGTCCTGCTCATGGCTGCTTTAGTTCCTCACTTCCATGTGTTGGGCATCTCGCTTGCCACTGGTCGCTCAAGCACACACCAGGAGCGGTCAGACTGCGGGCGACATCCACTCGGTAAGCTTTTTCTTTTGACTTCGGACCACGCAATAGGTTCGCTCGCCGTGCGTTCCATTTCGCGTCATTGAGACGTTCTTCCACTTTTGTCTACACTCTATGAGTTAGATACAGACAGTTGTCGTAACCATTTTCCTTCGACTAGGGGCACTTTTCTGACTTTTTGTACTCGCTCACGAGGTAGGCTACATGTGCTGCCGGCTCAGCACCTTACCTTCGTGCAGCAGTGAACGAGAAACGGCCAGGCCCTCTCATCCGGGAATCCCTCATATCCCCCAGCTGAGACCCTTCGAACATGTATCATACCTGAGCATGTAGCTTGCTCTGTATCTCGCCTCTATTTTTCGGTAGGTGGGTATCAGGCCCGGCTCTCAGATCCGAGGGTTTGTGGCTTAGAGGCGTTCAGCCACAGCCCTCGACAGGGAGCCTTAGAGTTTTGTCCGGACCAAGGTCTTCTGCCTTCGTGTACCTGATTTAGTCTATTGACTGCTATCCTCAGCCTACCTGCAGAGCAGCAGGTTGTGTCTCTCTTAGTCTCTCCCCTAACCCATAAGCTGTCCGTTATGTAGTTTTCATCCATCGGCAAGCAGATGGGGTCAATGGGACACGCAAACTCTCCCACCACGGCAAGTTGGAGACACATCGGGGGAGCATGGCGTTCTATAACACCACATCTCAATGGCAGTATCTGCCATGGAAACTACTTGAGATATATATGTAAGACACATACATACACAAGTCCTGTAGACTATACCTCATGTTTAGTTTAGTTTAGTCGATGGATCAACATCACGGCCCACGGGTGTAACCCATAAATGCTCCGTTCTCCTCCTAACTCAAACCTGAGTTTGGAGAAACTCAGCTCAGTGCACGAACTCCGTAGCACACGGCGAGGATCCTGAAATACTTTGGGTAGATTTTTAACTCGAAACTGGGGGGGGGGGGGGGGGGAATGCGTGGTCTCGAGGTATGGTGTTCGCCTCGAGTGCTGGAGGTCCCGGGTTCAAGCCCCGGTGAGGACCGGGATTTTTTCACGTGGACTTCTAGTAATAACATTTCCCCTGGTCTCTGGGTAGTGAGATTGTACGCCCGTGTGTATTGTTGCGCACGTAAAATATCCCATGGCAGTAGGAAGTCGAAAAAGAGTAGCCTAACGGCGCTGCCCGGGCAAAATTTCGAGTTAAAAATCTATCCAAAGTATTTCAGATTATACTTCATAAAGAATGCGA